>JAATLQ010013547.1:0-12451 GCA_013421005.1 Heliconius erato x Heliconius himera | reverse complement strand
CGGAAGTTGCACAAATTTGGGCTAAATTAGGTGAACATTAGGTTTAGCTTTATCAACAGTCGTTGAGTAAGTGTTTCGTTATTGTCCTGATCACGCCTTTCGTTAAATCTTTGGCTTTTTGCGTCATCGTCTTCGTTATCAAGTTTTTCCTGCCGTTTTAATTTCTTTTTCCAGCCAGCCAGCATTCTCTGCTTTTGTGTTGATATTTCTGTTTTAACCATTTTGGTCCCACAAGTACCGAAGAAAAACTCGTCGACCCTCCTAGAGTTCCGTTTTGAAGGGTTTTAAGTTCGCCCCGCTGCCACTCTGTCCTCGGCATAGCTTCACTTTGACTTGGGTGTTTGGTAGAATGCACCACTTATTTCAGCTTTAAGTTTACTTGTGCCCGACGAAACTCAGTTTCGGGTTTGATTTTTTTTATGGAAAAAGACGAGATAAACGAGCATACAGGTCACCTGATGATAAGTGATCACCGGCGCCCACGACCCCGTGTAACACCAGAAGAGCTACTGGTGCGTTGACGGCCTTTAAAGTTGTATAGTTGTCCTTCTCCTAAACAGGATAATGACCAATGTTGATGACGCCCATGTCGCCAAATTACACAAGTTAAAGTTAATCAATCGATTATACAGGCATGGCATGGCAATCGATGTTAAAAAAGTCGATTTTTATTCTCAGCGAATCCTTTCATTATATGAAAGCACAAAAAAAGTACAATAGTGCTAGGTATAATACCTTTAGAGTGATGTTACATTATTTTTCTAATTATTCTCGGCAAGCCCTTCCTTCCATTTGATACCCATATTGCAGAAGTCCATAAATAATAACTATTCCGCCATCTTAGATGTTCCGCCATATTAGATTAAGAAAAACATCACATTATTTTTCGAGTTACTCTCAACGAGCCCTTTCATTTAATATCCATATTATAGAAGTAGACTATAAATAACTAACATACATACATTGCAAGTTAAATAAAAGCTTTTAAAAAATAAAATAAAGTTTAATTTCCGATGAAATCTCCTCTAATTAGTGCTTAATAACTTGTGTTAAAAGAAAGCTAGTTAAATATATAAATAAATGTTCCAGAGCTAAATCGCAACGAGGTTTATCTACAGTCGTCACATATCCCCCACCGCAAGATTTACTCAAGGCAAATCGCTCCGCAGCATTGATTGCTTTTTTACCGCTTCCCTTATTCGTAAAACACATTCGTTCTAAATTTACGTCAACATTTGCGTTATTTTGCTAAATTTATTTTTGATAAATTACAGTCTAGTAGAAGCCAGTCGTGGAGCAGGGGCACAAAGTGTGACTGTAATCGCGATTGGTTGTCGGTTGATACCCACTCAAGAAAATCAAATATTTATTTAAATTTATATTGCCATTTCTCCGCTCTGGTGCCGAGATAAAGCGCAGCGTTGAGTTCCGTTACTCAACACGTAATGTCTTCATTTTTTTTTATTTACAGTCTAGGTCAACCGTTATCAATATAAATATATAATAAATAAAAATATTCTATTTCTTGCTTATATCACATACATACATCACCATTATTTTAAAGAGTAACTGAAAGAATATTTTACTCTACATAAACCTGGATAGATAGAAGGAACCTACTTAAAACACTCCATTCCCCACTTTCTTTCAATTTCAATTTGTGTTCGAGACATTGTATTGAGTGACGAAAATCATCGCTGTTGTTTAGTTCCGCTAGAATGGGAAAATAAAAGTAAAGAATACCCCCGAGTGGGGATCGAACACATAGCCACCTCATTGATTGTCAGACGTTTTTCCACTGTGCCACAAAAGCCTCTATAATTATATATTTTATATTTAAACATATCTGTGATATAAAGGTTTTTCACACATTTCGATAGTAAAATATGTTGGTAGTAATTTGTTATTTGCCATTGTGCAAAATTTTATGGGACTTCCCTCTGGCGATATTCCAGTCGTCGTTATTTTGAGATGTCGCAAATCGCCTTGAAAATAACCATTAGGTTGTATTGTTCAGAAGAAACACTAAAGAGTTATGAGTAGAACTTAAGTCGTAGGAAGTAATAAATAATCGTTATATATTAAATTTTATATATGACTCGCTTAGAGTTGCTTAAATTTAAATAAAAAACAAGCTTTTATAATTTCATGAAATTATTATTTTTATTTTAGTATAACTTACTTTTTGAAATATGAAAAAATAAAAGAATATATATTTAAAAAAAACAATCTTTTATTAAAAAAGTAAGTTATACTAAAATCAATATATAATTTTATAAAGTTTATTGTGCTTATAAAAAACAGAGAATTCAAACTAAACAACTATTTTGCGCGATAGCGACAGCTCAATAGGATACTAGGAGAGAGGGGTCAAATTGAGCTTGCAAGTCAAATACACTATCACACAAACAAACTAACTACAGCAAGATAAATAAAAGCTTGCAAGAAGTCAATCTACTTCAAATACCTGTCAATTCTACTTACCTATGTTGTCCTCTCCAAGACTACGTGGATATCTATGTCTTAGAACCTACAGAACCAATTTTAATAACACTTAGACTGTTTCCTACGAAATTTACACGAGTCTAAATAGAAAATGTTCAGATATTAGCCAATTTTAACAAAATCACACTTCACATATACATGTGCCACTAATATAACGTTGCACGGTGGCCTAGGAAATACAAATGTCGGAAAGAAGTGTCTTATTACATCAGTCCATGGAGTTGGGCCCCCGGACGCCTAAGGAAGCGGTGGCTGGATGTTGTGATGCAGGATATGAGAGCTAATGGACTGATCATCGAAAATGCTGAAGATCGTGTAAATTGGAATAGATTGAGTCGGCAGACCCTGACAATAAAAATGACATGTGCAACTGATAATCTCGGTGTTTAAAGTCATTGATTCAGTGAGACTTAAAAAAATTTAATACGATTTATTATTAAATTTTGGTATTAAACTCGCTCTGGTAACGAGGCAAAACGCGGCGTTGGTTTCCACCACTCAATACGCATTGCCAGGAGAATTCAGCGAAAAGAATATAATGGGATGTATTAAGGGGACTATTCTGCCTACTCCGCTATGTGAAATTAAAAAAAAGTAATAGTGAAGATTAAATTAAAATAAATATACAAATATGAACAATGTAAATTGTAAATGGATGCATCGTAGCGTAAAATGCACATTTGCGGTGTATTCAAGCGCGCCCACACAGCGCACGTCGTCAGGTGCTCGTCGCCGTCGAATTAATCTTCAGCAAACAATATCTGCAACGATCGATCGTCCAGTCGCTAGCGGTGTTGCGCCCTGGACTATCATTTACTATTTACTCTACATATATAGTATAATTTATTCCCATATATCTATACTATATTATAGAGTTGGAGAGTTTGGAAGCCGTTGTGGTGCACGGACTGAAAACGCGACGGTTGTGCGTTCGATTTCCAATCGGGAATTGAATCATTATTTATAAATATTCTTTTCTCTTTGGTACCAAGGCAAAAAGTGGCGCTACTAAACACGCTACTATATGCGGGACACAGCGTGAAGGTGAAAAAACAGCTCGTTTATTTGAGCGAGCTAATCACTGAAACGGTTAATTCGAATCGGTAAATCCTTTTTATATTGGATGGTTTATTTATGATAGAAGGCTACAGGTTATACTACGTCAAGTGATTTGCTTCAATGTAAACAAAACACTGTAGGTGGTGTCTGGGGACTGGTACACTTTGAGAGTCTCACGTAGTAACACAACTCTTGGTTATTGGCATTCGTGGTCACACGGGGACCAAGCCAAGGTGAAAGCTAATATAAATTATAGCAAAAGATATTTTGTTTCGAAATGTATTCATGAAATTATCAGTAGATTAGTAAAACATACTTTTATTGAAAATTGGCGTCTATCTGTCTGTCTATCAAGACCTAAGAATATCGCGTGGAAGTATCAAGATGAAATTAACATAAAAAAAAATTAGACTACGGTGAGAAGTGAGAGCTTGTAGTACGTAGTAGTAAAGTAAAAATTTATAGATATTTCATAGTAAAAAAAATCATTACAAACTTATGATTGTAGTTCATTTCATACAAAATTAATGCATACGTCCGCAAATTTAAGTTTGTCAACTTTTATGTACTAACATAAAAGTTGACAAACTTAAATTTGCGGACGTATGCATTAATTTTTAGTACATAAAAGTTGACAAACTTAAATTTGCGGACGTTAGCTGCCATACAATCTTGAAATTGATAAGCACTCGGTATCCCAGTCTGACAGTCTGGCAATTGACCGGTTTTTAAAAAAATATATATAAACTACAACTTACTGTTAAAGCAAACAGACGTAATAACGCAAAGGGGAGCAGAACACACGACGTTATTAATTAATCTACAGCGAACAACAACTTTATTGAATCAATTTGGTAACTGTTGGTTCGACTTCCGTTTTCATTTTGAATATAAACATTACAATTAAAAAATACATCAATGTGGTCGGTTAGCGTGTCAGTAATAGAAGATAAACAACTACGTAAAAAATGACTGTCTGTCTGTTAGCGGATCACGCCAAAAAATACTCAATGCAGTTCCTATGCGAAAAATGAAAAACATATATACTATAAAGATGATTGAAACCATGTACACACATGTGAACCCACATACAATGATTTGAAAAAAATTATACAACAAGATGAGGATACAATTATATTTTTCTGCATTTTTATATAAATAATTTCAACTAAACACATAATTTTATAATAAATTATTTTTTAGCTTTACGCTTTATCCGGCACATAGCAGAACAGGAAGAGGGAAACTAATGTAAAGACACTTCGTTCCCGTTAAGACACTTCCGTTACAAAAATAATTATTTAATTCGAACCAGTAACTCCTGAGATTAGCTCGTTCAACCAAACAAATTCTTTCACTTTATAACATTAGTAATATATAAATATAGATTATTTAGTATAAATTTATTATCATCTAGATTTAAAAAAAAATACTAGAAATTACTGTCTACGATTAAATTAAGGTAAATTAATTAGGTTTTATAAATAAATAGTGTAATAATATTCAAGCGGGCAAAGCCACGGGCAAGTCACTAGTATTCGATAGAGATTTACAATAACGTATGGACGTCAGAATAAGATGGATATTTTTTGTGAGCATCAATAGATTTCTATTCACAAGTAGTTTTTTCTTAAATTCGACGCCTACGATATAAGAAAATGGAAAAATATAATGGTGAAAAAGAACATTAACCATATATCGGTTGAATGATCAAGTTCATATACGTTTTTGTACTTCTTTCTATACTTTTTAGGGTTCCGTATGTCTAACCTTGTTGTCCGTCTGCCTGAATACGTTTGTTGGCGAATTTTAAGATCACGTGGAGGTATCAATTTAAAATTAATATCCAACATTCAAGTATATGGTTACTAGTCCCTTGAAACAATGAAATAATTAAGATTTTAGGTCATTTCATATGAAATTCGCCGCATGGAATTTGGAGAAAGTAAGAATAAAAAACTCGTATAATGGAAATTTATTACATTTATTACAAATTTATGTATTTCATTTCATAGAAAACAGGTGCATACGCGATCAAATTTAAATTTGTCAACTTTTATAAGATGTCCTGTTAACCAACAATCCTGTAATAGGTACGGAACCTTCAATGGGCGAGTTCCAATCGCACTCGACCTGAGTTTTTTTATCTTTCCACATTCCTTTCAATGTTGTCTTTGTGGGGCACAGAAAAAGAACTAGTCAGAAAATTTATTTACTTTTGAAAATATTTCATATTGAGTACAATTGTCACAATAAGTTTAACTACAACGTGAAAAAGAGACAAAATACGCTCCGTCTACCTACACTGCGAAATGTTATGTTTTTTAAAACTCTGTTAAATGTGCTGATGTCAGTTAATAACTTATTGTACTGCTTCAGAAACAGCCTTAAATGTTAAATTATTGATTTGGATAAGGATTCATAATATTCTTTCTAAAATATTTGTAAAGATTGCATATTAACTCCTATACAGTTTTTAAATTAGTTACATATATTATTAGCTAAATGTACAATTGGTAAATATTACCGAGTACACGTAGAAATGATGTTTTCACTCATTTTTATATAGATTTATTTCAAACGAACGAACGAACCAAAAAATCTATGTATTTACTTGATATTTCTTTGAAGATCAAATCGTTCTTTATCTCTGTGTTGAATTAATTACGACTTAAACTTAACTGTTATGATTTATGAAGGTAATCTCCACTAACAATTCAATTTTGTTTACTTTATTGTATAAAATATTGTATACTAGTGCTTCAAAAATATATATTTTTATCAACAGTCATATAACCAAGACGTTTCGAATGTCACTCTGTAGCCAGGAATCTTACCAGCGCGTTTGCTATATAACATTCGCAGGCAAACTAATGCCTTGAGTTCATACAAATGACGATAACTTTTTTTTTAATGAACCGATTTTGATGAAACTTAATTGTTAAGTTGAGGTAAAACAAATCAATTGGTAAAACTTTTAAGTAAATCGGTTCAGTACTTTCAGAGAAAAATGTGACCATACATATCGACAGACAGACAAGAAATTAAAAAAAAAATTTTTGCTTTCTATTATTTTTTTTAAGTGTCCCTCTACCCATTTCAGTCAAAATTAATAAATGTACAGACAAAATATTTTTACTGTCTTATTATATATAGAGATAAAGTGATCGTCATAGTAAATATAGGATTACCACTACCCCTTCATAATCACCACATCTCACGCCCTCTAATAACCCTATACATTAGAGCACACGCTTAAAACACAAGCACATAATATTCATAGTAAACATCAAATATAATGTCTGCGCGCGTCACGTGGCGCTGTCACGTAACGTGTTAGTAAATAATTTAAGCCGCGATATAAACAATGCGAAGCAGTGAGCTTATGCATATATTTATGTATGTAGGTATTTGTGTATGTACGTATTGTATGTGATATGAACTGTAATCGCGTTCGTCTTTTCTGAATATATAGTATTGAACGTGCTAAAAATTTTTCAACTATGAGTAAAAAAAAATATATATTTATATTTTTACTTTAAACGGATACCTTATATTTTTTTTATTTTACGTTGTATTCTGCATATAGACGAGTAGGCAGAGAACCTAGTGCTAAGACACTCGGTCCCTACGTTCTGTTTAATTTTCGAGACAATACGTGTTAAGTGGCTCGCTCCTCGCTCTGGTAACGAGGCAAAGTGCGGCGTTGAGTTCCGTTAGTAGGTTCCCTCTGCATACTCTTCTATGTGCGGGATACAGTGTGAAGTCAATATTAATATTTATGTTTTATATACAATTTTATTTAACATATTAAATTAACACAACATAATTAAAATTAAAAAAACAACCAAATGTAATGCAAACACTAGGAAAAATCAGACAATAAAAAAATTCCAAAATGTGTAAATTGTCCACAAGTAAAGGCCAGTAAGTATCTAAATATTTAAACAATTTTCTTTATCAGATTGAAACCACAAAATACAAGCTATCTCTTTTTCACTAGCTTTGTAAACCGACGCAAATCGTCCTCCTCGATCGGTTATCGTTACTATTTTTTTGGTAATATGATTTTTTTAAACTTTTTTTTTTATTGCCATCTTTTTTCACAATATTTTTTTTATTACAATTGATACAATATTTATTCTTTTGCTATTCCAATTTAATTTTGTATGGAGAACTTGTTATAACTTTATTTTATTCATCTTTTTGTTTTTTGAAAGAAGAAGAGTATCTGTGGAACAGGAAGTACCTTTTCACAGCATTAAATATCTATATATAGTGTCATTTAATATATTTGTGTATATTAATTGTTACATTTAAATAAGAAATTGGCACATATATTATGTGTCATTTTCTTATTTAAATGTGCCGTCGTTGCTGAAAAGAAAGATAGATAGAACAATACTGCTTCAGGAATATGTTGTTTCTGCGACTAATACAATTATTTTATGATATTTTATCTAATTATTATAGTTGAAAGTATAAAAAAAAAAGTATAAATATTTGTTACGATTTCTTAGAAAAATAGAAAAGCGTGATAGAGTATTACATTAAATAAACTTAGTATGAAACATGTAATAGTACTCAAAGATAGAACTTTAGTTTATTGTGAAATATTGTAAAACATGATGTATGTATTTGTTTTCGAACAGAAATATGAAATATCAATCGGAAAAGTGATCTCGTTCAACTCGTACAGAGAGATATTTACATTAGCTATTCCGTTCAAACTTTTATTGTATAGCCTCGTACTGTATCACCTGCGACGAAAAGGAAAACAACAAACATTTATATTTCTGTCGTCGTCGATCTTTTCATTTCATTTTGTAGCTCGGAGACCTTTTAGAATAGATAATGTGACAAATAGATGTTCGTCGCTTCGAGCGGGGGCGCCTAGTGAGTAGTGACACTTTGTAAAAGGTACCTCGAATTCATTTCAGCAGACGTCGAGGGATCAGATCTCATAATAGAGTAATGTATTTTGTGAAGCTTTACGTAGCAATGATGAGACGGTTTTATATGGAATTTAATATTTGAACATCTTTAATGTAATTTATGAAACATCACGTGGTTATAAAATCAAATTAATTGTTAACAGTCTTATATTAGAAAAATGAGAAATATTTTTAAAAGCGTGTTAAAAACGTTAAATACGTCTTAAATTATTTTTGTAATATTTTCCTTAAATAGATTTTTGTTCACATGGAGAAGAGGTGTATATCTCTCACATTTTGCCGTAGATATAATCTATAATATAATATAACAGTAATCAATAACTTTGTTAATTTAGAGCAAGCTGAGCGGATCTTGGCATTTTGTTTAACTACGCCAGAAAAACCTATGTCGTAGACATATATTTTCTCCGAATTAAAACAAAGAAGTAATATAATTTTGCCTATTTATTTAGTAAACTAAATTCACTCTACAAACCTCTCATAAATTTTACATTTGCAGTTAAAGATTCCATCTTTTCAAAACTCCTAACTGGATAATAAATATTTCATCGTTTCAACTTGTTATAACTTAGTTTAACGATTACCACTTCACGTTGCATGGGAGACACACTCCGCTCAGGACACCGGCCCTGAATAATTTAATTACAGGATGTTGCCTCACTCGAGCTTTAAATAAATCTAATCAACGCTCTATGAAAGATGAATATAATAGAATATAAGTTATGTGTACATATATGTATTTTTAATTAATATATTTTATAACTTCGAGATAATGCTGAATATCATTCGTCTGTCACAATACATTACTATATTCTTTATTGCACTTAAAACATAGAACAAATTTAAAAGGTTAGTTAACAAAAGACGTAAATTATTATTTTTTTTTACCTTGACGCTGTATCCCACATTCAGCAGGGTAGGCAGAGGGCACCAAGTATTAAGATACACTTTCTGCCGAATTTTGGAGGCATTGCGTGTTGGGTGGCAGGACTCAACTCAGCACTTTGTCTCGGCCTCAGAGCGAAGAAATGGAAATATAAATTTAAGTAAATATTTCATCTCCTCGAGTGGGGATCGAACCCACAACCAGTCGGTTTTACATTCACACTTTGTGCCACTGGTCTCAATTTATTTAATGTACGTTTTTACACATTATTTAATGTACTTGTTGCTTTTTTTATTTTTCAATAAAAATGTATTTAGAAATATCGACAACAGTCAGACAGTCGATTTGTACATTAGATTACATCGTCAAAATTAATAGAACTCTGTGAACATCAAATTGAGAGTCCTTTCTTCATACCTTTCAAATACCAGAATCTTTACGTTGCTCGCATTCAGGGTTGGATCATTATTTTCACACCATTCTTTCAAAGCAAAGACAAATGCCTGCAACAAACCACTCTGATGATGCAATGAGCATTGCATCACTTACTTGCATCACCACGTCACTTTATTGCACTCCTTGAGACAGACAGCTATCCAAATAAAAATAGAACACCCAATCTGATATAGCAATAACACCAACACCCGATTGGAAGTCAAATGAAAGGCACATGTCAGCTCTTACTCGCATACAGGTTGAATAAGCTTTTTAGATTACGCCCAATATTTTAGTTTTTGTTAACATAAACTTTACTATTCAAACTATTAGCCATAGATCCATAGCTTGGACAGTATTTTTGTGAACCTTTGCCATTATACAAAGGCACGTCGTCAATCGTCTTGGACTTTCTCTGATTTCCAGCAAAAGGTGCCCGAAACTCAGCACAAGATCAAAATGTGTTCCCACTGCGTTCCCATATTTTATACCTTGTATTGCACTCTTAATTGCATTTATTAGATATAATAAAAGATCTTTAAAAGTGCATTACAAATTCGCCATTGGCTACATCAAAGGATAGTTGCGAGTAAGCTTTCCAACATTATTATTTTGTTTAAAGATATTGTTATCAAATACATATCAAAAGTTGTTAACTAGAAAAACCACAAATACGAAGTACTAAATACGTGCTAGTGTTTTAAAATGTAAATATAAAAACTGTTTATTCAGAAAATATGTTGCAGAACTCCTCGAAATGCAACTCTAAGCCCGCCGGCCTCGGATGCGGTCCGCAGTTCTAGAGGTTCTGGCGAGCATCCAAGTTTATAACCGATTTGTAAAGTTAACGACTCAGGAACTCGCTCCTAATTGCCGGTTAAAGTTCAGCGATACGTTACTCGTACCTTGACACGCCAAATGTTTGTTGCTTCTTAATCAGCGCGAGAATTTATCCTTAAAGTTTGTAACGACTCTAAGGGATTACAGAAAACTTTGATCTACAACGATATTTTACAAGTACCTAACAATGTAAAGGACAGGCAGTAGTGGCACAGGGGCATACATTATGACTGTAAACGAAACCGGTGGGTATGGGTTCGACTCCACAATTTCTTCACTCTCGTGTCGAGACAAAGCGCGGTGTTGTCTTTCGCCACTCAACACGCAATGCCGCTTGAATTCGGCGGAAAATAGGGAACAGAGTGTCTTAACACTAGGTTCCTTCTGCCTACGCTGCTGTGTGCAGGATAAAGCGTGACGCAAAAAAAAACCTAACAAATATCTAGCGAATATAGTGAATATTATGCACAGTGTCGTGATAAAACATGTATTTTACATTATGATAAAATATTCCATTAAATCTTCATATAAATCACATATTTCAATCAAATTGTAATTGAATCTGGAATATTTTAATAAAAATCTTATATTAGTATATTACTAACGTTGATATAAAAATAACTGATATATTGATTACACGTCACCATTTAACTGGTCTCGGCCCTATATTTAACAGTATGTAACAGAAATATGTGATGTTCGAATGGTTAAAATGATATATCTGTGTAGATTGATATTCATAATATAATAGCCTTTATTTAAGTGATAATAATACTTAATTTATGTTTAAGTAACATATTCTTTTATTATGCATGAATCGATAACAGGAAAAATAAAATAAAAATAATAAAAACTGACATCAAAACTTTACGTATATGTACAAATTTGAACAAAAACTAAATTGTAGGAAATGGTATTTTTATTAATTCAAAGTAAAGAATTTAAACATAATGACTGCAATTATTGATACGTATATGTCTATTTAAAAGTAGTAAGTAGTATTTTTTATTTAAATTCTATAATTTTTTTAGGTTCATACCAACATGACCCATGGGTATTTTTTTGTGACAGAAATCAATGACTCGTATAAAAAATACAAAACAGACCTCTTCCGTTTTAAAAAGAAGTTGGTCAAAAAATTACGTGTTTTGTTTTTTACAAAATTTAAGGGTCATACTCAGAAAAGTGTACATTTTCGAATTCGTAACGTAACTGATGAGTAACAATACTGATAATATTTGTTACGAAACTGATGTCATAAGGCATTATTCACAACAAAACAAGGATGTTATATGAATAAAAGTAGTTTTTTTTTATTTCGTTTTTTTTTTAACAAATCAAAAATAAAAAAAAATAATCGTTGATTTAAAAGATTATAAATGTAAAAAGTAAACATAACAAAGTGACAGTATTAACAATATAATAATGCTAGTTTGTAACGTAATAATCTTATATTTCAAGTTAGAGATCACAAAGTTAATGTTTAAATTAAGTATACTTTAAAAAATATCAAAATTTGAGTCGTTATGACTGAATTACTATTTTTGTAAAATAAACATATATCGTGGGTAGGATTAATAATATGGAATGAGAAAGATCCTGGTGAACTAAAATCATCGTTGATTTTCTGAATGTAATTGATAAATTAGTAACTTTGTGGGTTTTAATATTATCTGATGATACAGAGTTACTTTTTTTATTTACATAGAGATATTGTCACTTTCCGCATAAACAACATTTTCATTAGTTTCAGATATACACTGATAGTTTT
>JAATLQ010013543.1:0-17486 GCA_013421005.1 Heliconius erato x Heliconius himera | reverse complement strand
TTTGTTTAACGTAGAAAATTAAGAACTTATTTAAAAGGATAAGGATTAATATCATTATGGACACACATCCCTTACAATAAGAAAATATATTTAAATTACCATCTAATTTCCGTCTCCTCTACGCTTTCATTAGTAAGACTTAAACGATTTTTATTTGCATTTCTTGTTCTACGACCTATGAACGACTTTTTCGTGGCATAATTAAATTAAAAAAGGAAATGTTTAAAAAAGTAAAAAAATAATAATAAAAGAACAGAAGAAGAGTAAACAAAATAAACAACAGGATACTTAAACGAAGGAAATGATAAACAAAAGATTACCTACTATTCTATTAATCAAAAAAGACGAAACTAAATATATCGCACTGTAATAATACATTAAACTCTAATTATCTAATACGTACGATCGCATCTAAATCTACTTCGCTACAGAGGCGGGCGGGGAGACGGGCGCGGCGGACGCGTCGCGGGGCGCGGGGGGACGCATGGCGCGTGGCGAGCCGTTTCGCAGCAAGGATTTTTTGATATTGGAACAACTTCTAAAGTACTTATTAAAATGAAAAACAGTAAAAGACAATTTTGATCTCCATTAAATGGCCAACGTAAATAATATACTTATTTATATGCTGAGAGTAAGGTAATAAATAAAACTTGCGCCAAAACTGCGGTTTATAGCCGGCGTGATGTGTCAACAATTAAATGCGTTTTTCTCTAAAACTATTCGTAATTTCAAATTAGTGTAAAGAGCAAATTTTATCTTCGTTTAACGTAGAAAATTAATAAAGTATTTAAAAGGATAAGGATTGATACCATTATGGACAAACATCCCTCAAAATAAAAAATATATTCAAATTACTATTTTTAGACAGAAATATGCTCACTGTATGTTATCCTTAGAAGATACGAATATGCTGTCGCTGACTTTTTTGTAGATCTTATTAAGAGGAATAATATTCTAGTACATTGTTTTCATGTAGGACTTACCATTAAAGCAGCGCATGCGTGAAAGTGGCTGAACGGGTAGGACTTTATACACATTTATCATATTTATGTCAAATTACAATAAAATTTACATATAATAAACCATATATAATCCTTCCCTGAGAAATACTCTACATAATGGTGAAAACCACATCAAAATCCGTTGGGTGGTTTAGAAGAAGATAACGTAGAAAGGCCAGACAGAGAAAAAAATCGTTCTTATTTTATAAGATATAGAGATATTCATTTCCTCGCTCTGGTAACGAGGTTAATTCGCGATATTGAGTTCCATCACTCAATACACAATGCCCCTAGAATTCGGCGGAAAGTGGGTAATGGAAATATCTTAATAGGAACGAAGTATTTTAACACTACGCTCCCAGATTACCTCTGCGTACCCTGCAGTACGTACCGTGCGGGATACAGCATGAAGCTTAAAACAGTTCAATATAAACTGCCCTCAAGTAGGAATCGAACTAACAATCATTGTCTATATATATAAAGAGACAGTTACTAAATGCCTAACAAAATTATTATCATAACCACAAAATATAGAACCTTAGTAGAAGGTCACAATAATAAAACCAATCTCCGTTAACTAACCTCAGTGTCCAGTACAAACAAGCACGCCTTTATGGTTCATCAAAAGCTAACAAGCGTAGAAACACTATACTTGGCTTAGTTATATTTAGGACTACGGACCCGCTCGCGGCTTCGTCCGCTTAAAATTACTGTTGTGTTAGAGCCAAATTACACAAAATCTTCACATAAATTGTAGTCCATGTGCTATTCTGATGTATGATTTACATTACTCTATAGTTTCGTCTAAATCCGTTCAGTAGTTTTTTGTGAAAAATAATAAAGATAATTTTATCCTCATCAATTTTCGCATTTATAATTAATTGAGACGAGTGAAGAAAACAAGAGATTTTTATACACAAGAGCGAAGAAATGAAAATATAAATTTAAATATTTCATTTCCTTGAATGGGGATCGAACCCAGATTGAAGTAGCCGCGTTTACGGTCACACTTGTGCCCCTGTGCCATGACTAGCCATTATATATATTAAACACATTAGTTTTCTAAAAAATGTATTTTTCTAGCCTAAGTGTGGAATAACACTTCAAAAATGTTAAAAAGATTTTTGCTCTCCTATACAATTTACAGATTACAAACGTCGTAATGAGCTGCATTCATTTCAAAGGCTCCGTCTATTTGCTCTATCAATTAACTTCTTTCATCAGTTATTCATAGAATTTCGATACATACATATATAAAATAGCTTGCCTAAATATTATACATAAAATTGAAGTAATCTAACATAAGCTTTTCCTAAGTTAAGATTAAGTTGTTACTTTTGTCGGGCGTCCCGAGACGCCCACATTATTATTTTCAGCTTCACGCTGTATCGCGCATACAGCAGAGTAGGCAGAGAGAATCTAACGTTACGTTCCCCACTTATCGTCGAATTCTGGAGGCATTGCGTAAAGTGGCAAACCTCAACGCCGCGCTTTGCTTCAACACCAGAGCGAAGAAATGAAGAAATAAATTTAAATAAATATTTCACTCATTTTTGCCTGCACCTCCTGCACCACGACTGGCCTCATGTTATTTTAGCTTTCGAAAAAAAAAATCGATGGGCAAACTATACAAATTATATAATATTTTAATTAAGTTTATACGGTACTATTGGTTTACTATGTTGACTCGCTCTCATTCAGTTCTACCGCTCTCAAATTCAAATAGAAAGCCGTAGCCTTTAATATTGAATTTCTAAATATATACCCTTCGAATGTGTACAGTAAAACAAAATTCACCTTTAATTTGTCATATAGTAGAGAAAAACATAAATTTTCGGAATTGTTATTCTTCTGATACATACTTACAATTTTTATAGTCCTTTTTTGGCTCTCCTGAAAATATTCTTGATAGGCTGTTAAGCGATTTACACTCTTAGCCAACTTTGTGATAAAATGCAATTTGTTCAATATTATAATATTTTTTTAATTGTAAATAGATTAATAAGTGACGAGGCGTGGCGCAGTGAGACATTGTTTGACTATAAACGCGATAGTTATGGGTTCGATCCGCATTCAGGGTAATAAATTAATAAGTGATTCAAACCGCAACAAAAGGAAGTTTATGATACAGTAATGAAAGCAATTGATCATGGAAATGGTGGTTTATATTTCCTGTATACCCTGGTGGAACATCCAATTTGGATGCGTGATGATTTTACTGACTGGCGATTTCCGCCAAACACTGCCAGTATGAAATATTTTAAAATTTAATTTTAAAAAATATTATAAACTAACAAATTCTAAGATTTTAATAAATATTAAAATTAAATTTTAAAATATTTCATTTTTAACGTGCGGCGTTGAGTTCTGCCGTTCAACACGCAATGCCTCGAAAATTGGACGGAAAATTGGGAACGGAGTGTCCTAATAGGTTCCCTCTGCCTACTCTGCAGTGTGTGGGATACAGCGTGAAGCTGATTTATTGTTAAAATATTCTCAATCAATTAAAATACTCTAACAGACCCAATGTTCGCCATTTCTTGTAATTAAAAGTCGTATAAAATGGCTGGAACCACAATTGGTTTTACCAAAATATGAAAATGAAAATAATTTTATTAACTTTAATAAAGTTGTATTCATTCTTAATATTTAATATTTTCATTTCTTCAATCTGGTAACAAGGCAAAGCGCGGCGTTGAGTTCCACCAATCAACACGCAATGTTTAGTTTCTCAGATAAAAGATTGAGAGGCCGGTCGTGGCGCAGCGGCAGGAGGTGTGACTGCAAACCGACTGGTTGTGGGTTCCCCACTCGAGGAGATGAAATATTTACTTAAATTTATATTTCCATTTCTTCGCTCTGGTGTCGAGGTTAAGCGCGGCGTTGAGTTCTGCCACTCAACACGCAATGCCTCCAGAATTCGGCAGAAAGTGGGGAACGGAGTGTCTTAACACTAGGTTCCCTCTGCCTACCCTGCTGTGTGCGGGATACAGCGTGAAGCTAATTTAATTTATTTTTTTTTTTAAGATTGAGTGGCAGATCTCAATGCCACATTTTGTACATATAATATAATTCTATATTATTTTCACAGGTACCAATAGAAGCTGCACATTTATTTGACGCCGTGACCCTCTGGGCGAGAGCTGCGTCGGCCGCCATGCGTAACGGTCTTGCACCAACTGATGGAGCAACTCTGATGAAACTACTTAGACCTACAACTTATAGATCCTTGCAAGGATTTGATGTAAGAAAGATTCTTTTTTTTTAAACGAAGATTAATTAGAAGACTACTTTATGAATGAATTTACTCAAATAGGTACTAATGTATAAAAATTACGTCGGCTTTTACAACTACTTCCAATTTTAAAAGAAACATCAACTCACCTTTCATAAGCCAAAGCACCGTTTTTGTAGTTTATATATATTATTAGCGTACTCGTGTAAAAGAGGGTAGATTTAGGTGGAAAATAACTATTAAAGCAGTGGAATTGTGTCAATCGGGGGCAGTTGCTTGTAGGCAACGGCTCCTATTGGAAAGAAACTAATGTGAAGTATTGTTAGTAGGTGATACATATCACTTATTGCTATTACATAGTATCTCTTTCAAAATAGTTTAGAATCATATAGACGATATGTGTTTTTATCGCGCTTTTTTTAAAAAAAACTTTAACTACTTCCGATTTCTAACAATATTTTATATATTAGAGCGGTAAGAGAGGTCGAGGTAGTAGACCTCGGTTGACCGTTGATGGTCAAGTAAAAAGCATGACGGGTCCTCATGCCGGAGAGCATAGGCTGATGACAGAGGAGCCAGGAATACAGCATGAAGCTAAGTTAAATGTTAAATATAGCATGAAGTTAAAGATATATATATTATTGATATTCATTTTAACCCCTTTATGGCGCTCCAAGTAATCAATTGTTTTTTAGTTCATTTATTAATCTTTACACAGTGTACATAAAGGTTGATATTATGATAAAATACAATGAAGAGGAAAGTAGTACCTATTTGAGCAAGTAACCATTTATATTTATGTATATTTAGAAGTTGAGAAATTAAAAACAAATTAACTTAAAAAATATACAAAAAAAAGCTATAAAAAACCTGCAAACATTAGCTTACCCGAATAACCTAACGTATATAACTAACCTTCTAAAAGGTCTTTTAAAATTAAAAAGATGGTCCCCTAACTCCTAATCGTTGAGGAGGTGGGTCTTCGATCATCATCATCAGCCCATTAATGTAATTAAATGAAGATTACAAGAAAATATATTATTATTATAAGTAGTTATATGAAACATACTTATACTTTGTGCCTACGGATCAAAGATTTCCCCCAATTTCTATTGGAAACATTCCATCATCAGAACTTTACTTGGTCATAATGGGACCAATGGGAATGTAGCATACACTACATTGGTTTCACTATCATTCAAATATAAAAATATTTTTTAAATTAATTCCACAAATGACACAGAAGTCAATATATACTAATATAATAAAGCGGAAGAGTTTGTTTGTTTGTTTGCTTAAACGCTAAGATCTCTGGATCTACTGGTCGGATTTACTTTGTTTTTGTTTTGTATGAAAGCTGGATTGTTCAGAAGCGCTATAGGCTATATAACATTACATTACACATATATTCTAAATATATTAAAATACTTTCTAATTTGACATGCAATTTATTCTGCCATGTCTTAAAAAAAGACCGCGGTATATCTATCTCTTATAAATAAGTCACAATAAGATATTGTGTGATAAAAAATAATTGAAATTCGCAAGGTGATATTTAAACGTTTTTTATTTGATAAAGATATTGAAACTTACGAGCGAAATTCCATCATCAAGGAATTTTTATGAAGAAATGCTTTGTCTTTTATAGCATGTAATTTGAACGAATACTTTTTGAGAAAATATAAATTTTAAATAATTCAACGCTTCGTTTACGACCGCAAGTATAGGCATGAGTCCAGCGGGAGGCGCCCTTGCGCCCGATTTCGTCCTCGCAAGCAGCCATGTTAGTGCTTTCAGTTTCTCAAAATTATTGAATGTATAAATTATATTAATTATATAATTGAATAATATATAATTAAATTATATAATTAATAAATTATATTAATTATATAATTTATATTGATTATCTTATGGAAAATGCAGGATAATAAAACAATTATAAGTGAGCCACCCTATGCGAGCGAAGCCGCGAATGGGTCGCTAATGGACAAATAAAAATAAATATAGTTAACGAATATAGAACCTCTTCTTTTTGAAAAAAAAAAATCAAATAAACAAATATATCCCTGTTACGAACTAAGAGTTTTCAATCAATTATTCCTTTGGTTCTTTTGTGATCGACGAAAGCAGTAATTGGAAATAAAATATTTTTAAGGAAATTGTTTTTAGTAAAAACGTTGTCAACCTAAAGAGTAACTATTACAGAGGTAAAAATAATTTAATTAAATAATAATGTATCTCAACATTTTAAGAAACGTCTATTCTATTCATTATTCATTTATTTATATGCGCCGACCTGGCGCAGTGGCACAAGAAGTGTGACTTTAACACGACGGTTGAGAGTTCGATCCCACTCAGGGGAATTAATTATTATTAATATTTTCATTTCTTTGCTCTGGCACCAAGGCGAAAGCGCTGAGTTAAGTTCTGCCACTCAACATGCAATGCCTTGAAAAAAATCGTTGGAAAGTGGGGAACGGAGTGTCTACCTCCCGCATATAGTAGGGTATTCAGATGGAACCTAGTATAAAGGTACTCTTCCCCCACGTAGCGTAGAGCAGAACTAAATGCCGAGTTTTGTCTTATTACCTGTGAGAAAAAGGAAATAAATTATTCCTCCGAGTGATAATCGAAATCACAGGGTCGCTGCGCCAATACGATTTCAATTATAAAAAGCCTCCTTGAGATTTTATTTATTACTGGAGACTCAAACACGGCTTTACTGGCTTAAACTTATTTGTATATTATAGCCAGCCAGGATATATGTTATATATACAGGGTGTAACGTGAGCGACGGGTCAACTGTTGTTAAGGATAAAGGACCTTACTACCTATCCATGTCACCACGTACGAGTATGTTCAGCGATTTTCAGTGGTTTAGTAGACATATTGGCAAATACAGTCCAACTGTTGGGTCTGCATTCGTGATTTTTTTTTTCAATATTGCTCAATAGCCCTTTTGTGCCGTATCTTAGTTTAACGCTATCGGTTCTTAAATCTTGAGAATAACATAGAAACTAAAATAATTTTTAATAAGCTTAATTTCATCAAAAACGTTCGAAGGCTGTAGCGAAAGAAGAAATACTGTTACGCCTTATATACATACAGTTACACCTTGTATATTAATATACTTTGTCCTGTAATACCTCTAACAATAATATTGAACGGTCATAGAACGTAATAAAGTTTCAAGATAAACAGTTGAGTAGTTTTTTCCTGAAAGAGTAAGCAAACAAGTTTTCTCACATTGTATTTAAAGGCTAAACGCTGTATCCCGCACATAGCAGGGTAGGCAGAGGGAACCTAGTGTTAAGACACTCCGTTGCCCACTTTCTGCCGAATTTGCCGCGCTTGACCTCGACACCAGAGCGAAGAAATGAAAATGTAAACTTAAATAAATATTTTTAAATATTTTTTAAAGTGTTATTCCACATTTAGGAAATTTTCTAAATAAGTATTAAATAAATATTTCATTTCCTTGAGTGGGATCGAACTCACAACCAAACGCGTTTACAGTCACACACTTGTCCCCCTGCACCACGACTGGCATCTGCATTTTTCGTAAAACGTGTCGTAAAAACAAGGTACACATAAGTATTGCAAAGCTATAATATTGCCCAAAAGATCACAAAAGAAAACGTGCAGATGATAGTGAAATTGAAATTGATAAGGGACGAAAGAGCTATTGAGGGAAATCCAACACAGAATGTTGAATAACTAAGTTTTGCTTGAAAGTTTCGCTTTTTTCGGTTACTGCAGGAATTTCGAGAGATCCTCTGTCTACACTCCCTTATCTACTAAAATGTGAACTTTCAATTTTCAAAATCAAGTAAATTCGTCTGTACATTGTATTTTAGTTACTCAGTATCAGATGAATTGTGACATTGACTGATTTTGATGTTGATGTTTGAGCACATGGGTTAAAATAATAAGAGTCCACAAAAAAAACTCTTTTTTTAGCTTCAGGCTGTGTCACACAGTAAGTAAGGCAGAGGGAACCTGGGAACCTAACGTTAAGACACTTCGTTCCATCTGTCTACCGTGCTATATGTGGGATACAGTGTGAAGTTGATAAAAACCGAACCCACCGTTTCAAAATATTGTTTCGTCGGACACAAATTTTATCTATGACATATATATGAGAAAAAATAAATAAATCAGCTTCACACTGTATCCCGCACACAGCAGGGTACGCAGAGGGACACTCCGTTCCCCACTTTCTGCCGAATTCTAGAGGCATTGCGTGTTAAGTGGCAGAACCCAACGCCGCGCTTTGCCTCGGCACCAGAGCGAAGAAATGGAAACATAAACTTGAGTAAATATTTCATCTCCTCGAATGGGGATCGAATCCACAACCAGTTGGTTTTACAGTCACACTTTGTGCCGTCGCGCCACGACTGGCCTGAATATATTATACAGTAGAAACTCGATTAACCGGACTAATTGTTGTTGGTAGGCATTCGGATAATCGAAAATCCGGATAATCCAAAGTATGGAAAAACGGATAATCGGGTATTTAGAATACGTAAGTATGCACATACGTAGTGATATAAATTTAATTAAACAACTAATACATAAAGTTGAAAATCAATGTTTACTAAGATATATTAAGATTTAAGATGTACGACGACGGGACGCGGCGCGGGCGGGGTGATGCCAGATTCGACACGTTCATGCTTGCAGTGATACGACTTGTAGATACATTTAATACAGTTGGTCTGTTGTCAGGATAATCGCGAATCCGTATAACTGAGGGCCGGATAATAGAGTTTCTACTGTATATTAGAATTCTCTAAATATTATTTTATGTATTTAGATATTATATATCTATATATTTATTTATTTCTCGCGTCGCTTTGCACCGCATTATGCCCGCACTTTTAATTATATCCTTCCGGAATCTGGTTGCCTGGAAGAGATCACTTGTAGTGATAGGGCCGGGCCGCCTTTGTGCATTTTGTCTTAAGAAGTTACTCTATTGTTTCTTTTCAAGTGTGCAATAAAGACTTATTATTATTATTATTTGTGAATGGAAAGCGTAATTAAAAACTGAACTAAATGAGTATTTATAAGTTTGTATTTAGCACGAACTATAAAATAACATTACAAATTATCTTTATAATATTGTTTGTATTATATATTTTTTTACTTTCGTTGTGTAAGCTGTAAAGAGTAAAGCTAAGAAATTAAAAAAAAAACAGAAAAAAATATAAATATACAAACTAAGTCACATGCTCTTATTACTTTTATATGAAATATCAAAGTTATTACTCTATTAAAAGCAGCTAAAGCGTTATTTCAATAATATTCAGATACGTCTCGACGGTCCTATGTAAAGTATCGGAAGTGAAAAATTGCAAATGTCTTTTATTGCTGTTTTAAACTACTGGCTAGGGTAGTTTTCGATTATCTGGACGTTTAAAGAAAAAAAGAGGCCAGTCGTGGCGCAGTGGCACGAGGTTGTGGGGTCGATTCCGACTCGAGGAGATGAAATATTTACTTAAATTTATATTTCCATTTCTTCGCTCTGGTGTTGAAATTAAGCGCGGCGTTGAGTTCTCCCACTCAACACACAATGCCTCCAGAATTCGGCAGAAAGTGTGGAACGGAGTGTCTTAACACTATGTTCCCTCTGCCTACCCTGCTGTGTGCGGGATACAGCGTGAAGCTGATTTGTACGTTTAAAAACTCATAAATAATAATTTATTACAAATTTTGTAAACAAAAATATTCTTATTTTTTCAATTTTAAAGTGTTTATCTTTTTTGGAAACCGTCCAAGCACTCTGACCAACGAAACTATACGTACTCATCGGACTATGTCGAAATTCAAATATATGCTTGTTACAACTTATTGTTGTTGTTGCTTACTCTGGTTTATTTGACTTGATGCTATAGCTTAGTTGGTCAGAGCTCTTGGACGGTTTCCAAGAGGCGCGGGTTCAAATCTCGCTACGTTCAAATTATTACTTGTTTTCTAAAAAATATAAAACTACACTTTTTAATAGTTAAAATGTGCAAAAAAACGTTTGCGTATTTTCCCTTTCGATATTTTACCTAGGGACCGTCCATTTGTAAATGACAGCGATTTCTAGTAATATACTGGTCGATGCTCTATTTAGTTAGATACTACATACAAGTTACAGTAGAGGAAGTATTTCTTTAAATGTTTTTATAACAATATACTTGTTATGTTTACATGTCTCTTTTATTGTGAGAAATAGGCAAAGAGAATTTAGTGAGATATCTCTCCGTTTTGCATTATTCTTTAGTTGAGCGTTACACTGTGTAGCACGGAGGGCAGAGGAATTCTAGTGCTAAGACTGTACATTTCCTATATTCTCCCCAATTTTCATGACATTGCGTTTGGAGTTACTCATCGTCGCGCCTTGTTACCAGAGCGAGGAAATGAAAAAAATATATATTGCTCCGAGTGGAAATCGAATCCACGACTATCATATTTACAGTCAAATGCTTTGCCTTGGCGTCACGACGGCCTCTATAATCAATAACTGTAAATGAAAGAAAAACAAAAAACTGTCTTATTTTTAGGGTTCCGTATCTAAAAATTTAAAACAGAACCCTTTTAAGATCTCTTTGTTGCCCGTTTATCCGTCTGTCAAGACCATTTATATTGAGATAGCTTGGAGGTATCAAACTAGGGTAGGCCACTAGGCCATTAGGATTCTAGACGTTTACCTAGCTAAAACAAAAAGTCTTGGAATTGGGCGACTATTAGTAATTGAAGTGTCTTAAGTCTTCTTTCTTCTTAGGTTCACATTGCATTGTATAAAAAATCACTTGTTTTATTTTAGGTAAACATGGATAGCGCAGGGGACGCAGAGGGTAACTTCTCAGTGATAGGCGTGGTACAAGATTCAAATGCACCGAGCGGATGGAGCGCACAGCCAGTCGCCGCTTTCCGATACGCTAACACAACTGATATTTTACCTGTACGTATTTATATAACAGTAAGCAGATTTACGTTATTTCCCGCATAGCAGGCTTCCAGCTTCACGCCGTATCCCGCTTATAGCATGGTAAGCAGAGAGATCTTAGAGTTGAGATACTCCACTGGCAGAACAGACTACCGACTACAGCAATATATTCGAAACGTCGGGTTTCCAAAAATCTATATTAATTCACGATACACGATTAATCCGGTTAAAGGGTTTCATTTAAGATTAAGTGTTATTATTTTTATGCACAATAAGCAGTAGAAGTTGAGGCCGGCGTGGCTCATCGGTACAAGTGTGTCACTGTACCGCGACGGGTGTGGGTTCGATTCCCAGTCGAGGGAACGAATTATTATTTATTAATATCATCACTCTGGCAGCAAGACTAAAGCACGGCACGGCGTTGAGTTCCGCCACTCAACATGCAATGCCTCGAACGAAATGGTGGGGGAGTGTACTACACTATACTATTTACTATTTCTTATAGTTATTTATTTATTAATATTTTCTTT
The DNA here is from genome assembly GCA_013421005.1 of Heliconius erato x Heliconius himera. NCBI lineage: Eukaryota > Metazoa > Arthropoda > Insecta > Lepidoptera > Nymphalidae > Heliconius > Heliconius erato x Heliconius himera. Next base: position 5,783 of record JAATLQ010013543.1, on the reverse strand, counting down.
TGGTTACGTTTACTTAATATTTTTTCTCCATTTGAATTAGTTAGATATATTTTCATTATAATATTAAGAATTTCCTTTACTTACTTCGTTCGTTCGTATAGTTAAAACGGGCGACGCCGCGCGGTAGTTACGAAATAAAAAGATTTTTAAAATTACATTTCTTTGCACTATTTCTTACTTAACTGTAGCGACGTTTTAATGAGATTTGTCCTCTTTTAAAATATATAACCTTTTGGGAATACAAAATCTAATTATAAGTAAATGCTTTTTTATGATTAATTGATATGAATATTGTAAAGATGGTATCTTGTCGTAAATCGGGGCGTTAAGTTCCAGCACTCAAAACATCTTAAATTGGGATGGTAAGCGAAATAAGGAGTGTTTTAGCCGTTAACTCTTCCTGTTTACCTATTTTTTTTATTTAAAATAATAAAAAAATCACCAGCGTCAGGGCACACAGTATATAGGAATTGTAAATTCATATTCAACTTCGAGGATAGTTCAGATACATACAATTTAACCCTAGTTTTCTGAAATCTATGTATATATAAATAGAACTTTTCCATTACGGAGTGATTGACTGACATATATATAAGACGGAGCTACTGGACTTAGAAGGTTAACATTAAAAGGAGTAAATGAAGGGGAAGACTAATAGAGGATTATTAGTATTTTTCCATTCTACGTTTTAAAGCCCACGCAAACAACGTTGTGAGTTAGGACTAGTAAGTTATTACAATTTCATAATATAATTATTTTCATTTTGGTACAATTTATCTTTTGAATAGAATCTTGTCTTTAAAAAAAATGTATATTTACTCTTTACTTTTCATATACCAATCACTAACATGTGAGTGCTTGCCAATACAAATCAAAGGAATCCAAACACAATCTATATTTTCCTTACTTTTCAAATACTTTTACACACCTTCCGTCTCCATGTTCAGACCCCATTTCATTATCATCAGGACTAAAGTCATAATCTAAATTTAAGCTCAACTGGACAGTGGGAAGTGGGTCAAATTGAGCTTGTTTCTTGCATATTGACATACACTACTAATTCACAACTACCTAACACGGCAAGTTAAATAACAGCTTGGTACAATGTATGAGCAACTTGGGCCTAATCTCGTGAATATTTCGAAAATCAGGAGACCATACGTTCGGTAGTTTTATTGTAACAGCCTCTATTACATGGAGCTAAGGCAGGTGATTCGTCAATCTTACAAAGACTGTTATTTTAATATTTTTTAATTCAGTATTATAATTTATATTTTAAAATGAAAATACATATAGAAAATCTTTTAAAATAAAAATTCTTCTGTTACCTCATGACTGATAGACGACACCACCGGAACTACGTGTAATTAGTTAGAAGATCAATAATAGAGGATTTCCCAAAAATTTTACGGGACGAAACAACTAAGTTTTACTTTTTATAATTCACGCAAACGAAATTCCAGAAATCAACATTGAATATGTTTGCGAAAAAAACAATGTAGGGGGTAACGTAACATAACTAATATCATATAAATCGAAGATTTTAAACCAGCCCATCTTCTGAACTACTGGACCGATTTGAATGAAACTATTAGGTCTAAGTAGGCTCTATTTGATTTTATAGATCCAGCTAATTTACAGGAAATAATAAATTTCCGCCTTAACAAAAGTTGTTGAGCGTAATAAGCAGTTTCTATAAATATATAAAAAATTAAGATTTGAACAGTCCAGCTAATCCACAAGATAAAATGAGATGCCGCCTTAGCAAAAGTTATTAAGCATGATAGAGATTTCCTATTGACATATAAAAAACATGGAATATCTGGATCATCTGATGAATAAAAATGACGCTTTAGAGGAAAATGTTCTACGTGTCTGGCATTTTCCATATATATATATATATATATATATATATATATATATATATATATATATATATATATATATATATATATATATATCAATATATATAAAAATGAAAGATCTGTAATATGTTATGAAGAACTACATAGCTCAGATAAATTATAAAAGTTAATGAAATGTCGCCTTTGCAAAAAATGTTTAGTAAGGTGGGAAATTTTTGTATCGTTACTAAAATAGCCCACCATAAATTTTCTCTAAATATACTTAAATAATATAAAATAAAAAATAAGCGGGCGAAGCCGCGCGGGGGCCACTTTTTTATAATAAAATATAATTATTGACTAAAATTATTACAAACTAGCGGCCTGCTCGCGGCTTTGCCCGCTTGAATTACATGATTATTCATTTAAGAAATATATATATTACAAACAGCCTTAATGATTAATTAATTGATTTGGATAAGTACTCACGATATTATTTGTAAAATAACTTATATTATAGTAGCTCCTGTAGTTTTTAAATTAGTAACATTATTAGTTAAATATATAATTGGTATACAGAATATACATAGAAAGCACGTTTTTAGGCATTTTTATATAATCTATTGAATAATCAACATTTCGGGCAAGTTCAAGTCGTACTCATGCCCCGAGAGTTTTCGTACCAGTTTCATGAATGGAGATACACCTAAAGAATAACTAATTAAGTTGTCATTTTGTATCAATTTAAGTACAGATTAAAGTTTGTATTTAATGGTTTTTTCTGTGACACAAATACAAATAAGTAGTCAATTTTTGAAAAATAATTTTGGAATTTTCCTTTATACGTGCCGTCAGTTTTAACTTCTTAACAAATTTCGAAATTGTATATCAACGGGAAGTACCCTATAGTTATAATAGAAAATGTGACAAAAAACAAAGCATAAACTCTCATATTTCATCGTCATTTGATTGCAATGATTTAGAAGATAGAATTTCGTGCTCTAAGGGAATATAGACTTGAACATTGAGGTATCTAACCTTTAACCGATCTTGTACAAAATAGTCTTGACAGACGGACAGACGGACAAACAACAAAGTTATCTTATAAGAATTTTGAGGTATGTACCCTAAAATACCCTTGGCACATACATACATGCAACATACAGGTGCAATAGTGCAATGTCGGTACGTGTCGCTTGTAAGTTATGAAATAATACTGCGGAATATTTTTATAAAAAGTGTCAGAGCATTTTTTCTTGAGACACAATTTTTTAGAGGTTGCTACCAAAAGTGTTTTTTTTTATACGTTTCTTAAAAAAATATTAATAACATAAACGAACGAACGGACTGAAGAACCTATTCAAAATATTTCTTTGAATATTAAGTAATTCTTTATCACTGTGTTAAATAATTAAGAATTAAGCTAGACTGTTACGAAGGTAATCTTCACCAACAATTCAATGTAGTTTACTTTGTAGTTAGAACTATGAACAATTGTACTTTAAAAACGTAACGTATCATGTCAATAGATATCATTGCGTATGTTTCTTTTTTTTTTCAAATATAAATATCTTTAAAACTTTAAGTACATTATTTTTTTATAGAGTGTAGCGGTAACCTTTCCAAACTATATTTTCTTTTATGCACAGCATCATCTATTTAAGATCCCATCGCAATTAGTGATAGCGTTACGTGTATGAAAGAGAGTATCAAGATTCGTTAGTACCTACTATTTTTGTCAAGAGATAGCGTTACTTGTATCGATTTTTTAATATCTCAAATATTAACTTCTTGAAAACTTAAATACTTATATCTTTTGATAGAGTGAAGCGATTACAATGAAATAAACACTAAAAGCTACTTTGATTTATTTGTAATTTTTATGTATAAAAGTTGCTTAAATTTATTGTGTACTTTTTACGTGATACGTGTTCACATAAACAGACAAACAGACAAACAGACAAACAGATAAACAGACAAACAGATAAACAGACAAACATACAAAAATTCCAAAAATGTTGGAAATAGATTCTGTTAATTATCCTTTAACACCCTGGCTAATTTTTTTTTAAATATTTTCAATGTACAGAAACGACTTTTCTACAGATTTATTATAAGTATAGATTACACAAGCAATTTTAATTTAAAATTTTATACAAATTTTTCGCTACTTAAATTTTATTGTTAAAAAAATCAAAATAAATCAGCTACACGCTGTATCCCGCACACAGCAAGGTAGGCAGTGGGAACGTAGTGTTAAGAGACTCCGTTCCCCACTTTCTGCCGAATTCTAGAGGCATTGGGTGTTAAGTGGCAAAACTCGACGCCGCGCTTTGCCTCGACACCAGAGCGAAGAAATGGAAATATAAATTTAAGTAAATATTTCATCGCATGGCATCGAACCCACAACCAGTTGGTTTTACAGTCACACTTTGTGCCGCTGCGCCACGACTGACCTCTAATTTTAAATAAAAAAAAAATATTGTTTTTTTATATATTTTTCTTCCAATCACATTAAAATACCTAGTTTCTTAATTTTCTTTAAATAGTATTGCGGTGAGAGATCAAATATTATCTCTAACAATCTTTGTAATAATAATAATCTTAGTTAGACGCATTCCAATTCCGCCACAATATCTGCAATAGTGTAGGTATACGTATATAATATGTATTCTTTATATTAAGAAGTTAAAGAGTTTGTCTGTTTGAACGCGCTAATCTCAGAAACTGCTGGTACAAATTGAAAAATAAAAATAATTTTGTAGTCCATATACCGAGGGAGCCTATAGACATTCACATTGACTGTGTCACCCTAAGCATTTAGAATGTCATGTTTTTCATTCATTCACAACTCTTAACTAAAATTTAATCAAATCGGTTTTACGCTGTACCCCGCACACAGTAGGATAGGCAGAGGGAACCTAGTGTAAAGACACTACGTTCCCCAGTCAGTCAGTGTGAAACAACTCTTCGTTATTTCCATTTAATCATGGGCATAACCGAAGCTGTATTTAATTATGGCTTCCGCCATGGTCGCTCAACCGGTGATCTGGTTTACCTTATCCATCGCTAGGCTGCGGCTATTGAAAGCAAGGGAGAGGGCCTGGCAGTTAGTTTGGACATGGCGAAGGCCTTTGATCGAGTGTGGCATGAGGCGCTCCTGGCTAAACTTCCATCCTATGGGCTTCCCGAGAATTTATGCAAGTGGATCGCCAGCTTTCTCACTGGGCGCAGCATCAAGGTCGCTGGCGACGGTTTTTGCTCTAAACATATGCCCGTGAACGCTGGCGTTCCCCAAGGCTGCGTGCTGTCCCCTACGCTGTTTCTTCTGCATATCAATGACATGTTAGAGGATTCTAGCATTCATTGCTATGCAGATGATAGCACGGTGGACGCTGTTTACTCCGGCCGAGCAAGTCTTTCTCTGGAAAACGCCGAACAGTGCCGAAATAAACTTGTATCTTCCGTTGAGGCATCCCTCAACAATGTCTCCTCATGGGGTGAAAGGAACCTAGTTCAGTTTAACCCCTTGAAGACACAAGTTTGCGCGTTAACCACAAAAAAAATCCCATTCATCGTATCACCAGTCTTTCAAAACATTCCCCTTACAGCCGCGCCCAGTATCAGTATATTGGGCCTCAATGTTTCGAGTGACTGCCAGTATCGCGATCATTTGGAAAGCAAGGCCAAGTTGGAATGATCGAAGAAACTGGGGGTCATCAACAGAGCGAGACGGTACTTCACGCCAAAACACCGTTTGGCCCTATATAGGGCCCAGGTTCGGCCTCATATGGAGTACTGTTCTCATCTCTGGGCTGGTGCACCCCAGTATCAGCTTGAACCATTTGATCGCATACAACGCAGAGCCATTCGAATCATTGGGGACCCAATAATCTGTGAAAGGCTTGATACTTTGGCTTTGCGTAGAGACGTTTCCTC
>JAATLQ010013535.1:0-13292 GCA_013421005.1 Heliconius erato x Heliconius himera | reverse complement strand
CGGCCTACATATAATAATCTCAATTCCATTGCAAGTATGTATATTAGACTTCGGTCTTTGCATCAGAATAATTGACCTTTCGCTTTTGCGATTATGGTTTTCCATTATAAGAATCACAAATATTAACTATTCCGATCCGTCCCGGAGGGTTCAGAGCCGAACGGCCGGAATCCACGGTAAGTGGCGGGTGCGGGGCCACTCACTATCCCCCCTTAGTTATAACTATCAGTAATGACTGGTATAACAGAGAGGAGGATAGGACGTCTACGATATTCTTTTAGAAATATCACGAGAGAATGAAACGGACAGACAATGACATTTTATTTATCATAATATCTTTTATTTGTATTTATATTAAACTTATTGTACATTTAATACTTATATTGTTACCTCTGAATCTCTAAAAGATCCCGGATTACTTACGATCACTACGAAAGAGTTCTAACTATATTAGACGTATCACGAGCCATAATAAAATATTAAAATTATTATTTAAATATTTTATTGAGTGTAGGGTGGGATGTCAGTTACATCAGTCATGACAAAAAAATATCTGGTATCCTATTCCGATGATGTATGTAATAAGCACTGTGTCACCTGCTTTACAAAAAAAGTATGCCTCCAGGTATAAATTTTATTTCTATTTCTAGCACTACAATGTTATTCAAAACGGCCCCGTGCGGCTTCACCCGCTTAACTATACGAATATTTATTTCAACTTCACGCTGTATCCCGCTTTTAACAGGATAGGCAGATGAACTGCACTTTCCACCGAATATTTCGAGATATTGCGTATTGAGTGATGGAACTTAATGCCGGGCTTTTGCATTCGTGTCAGACGAAGAAATAAAAATAATATGAACATTTCTTCGTTCAAATAACATTTCATTCTCCCGAATGAAGATCGAACTCAAAACCTTCGCGGTATAGTCAACCCCTAATGCCCCTGCGCTACAATGCCCTCTAATTCATTAATATTATAATTAAGTGTATAGATTATATATTGCGGCGTTGAGTTCTGCCACTCAACATGCAATGCTTCCAGAATTCGGCAGAAAGTGGGGAGCGGAGTGTCTTAACACTATCTTCCCTCTGCCTACTCTGCTGTGTGCGGGATACACCGTGAAGCAGTATAGATTATATTTTTATTAGAGGCTGTCCTAGCGCAGCGGTACAGCGTCAGACGCACAAATGCGGTGTTGAGTTCCGCCGACTTGACACGGTATTAGGCGGGGAGTGAGGAACAGAGTATCCTTAACACAATGTAATGTTAAAAAATATTTGTATAAACACAACAATAAGGAAAATTGCATGACGTATGTAATATACAGTTACGTAAACGATTGAACCACAAAAAAAATGTCTAATATTGAATTGTTAATTAAACAATGTATCGCGTCATGTAAATTTTTGTATAAACTATGAAACATTGTTTTGTAAAAGCATTGCTATTATTTTCGTAAAACCTGATAGTGGTTATGGTATCAATGAACGTATCACAACACACAGACGTCATTCATATAAACTGAATATATTTCTGTTCATATATTATGATTTTATTTACGTTTCAGTTAATAGATGTTTCTGAGTGCGGCTTTTGTTCCTTTTAACAAAAACGTGTATGAATCTAATGTAAATTACACTACACGATTCACATATAGCAGAGCAAACAAAGGGAACGTAGAGTTAGGACATTCCAATCCCCATTTTCCGCCTAAATTTTCGAGACATTGAGTGGCGGAATTCAATACTACTCTTAGACTTTTATTGTTACTTTGTGTACTTTACACTGTATCTAGCTCGGGGTATTTCGATTAAACCTGGGAATCTAGTATTAAGACATTCCGTTCCCCATTCAGATACTTCTGTTCCCCACTTTTCGCTGAATTCTTGACTCATTGCGTCGAAAACTCATCGAAGTGCGGGACTAACTGCCGCGTATTGACTAGTTACGATAGGGGAAAAATGCAAATATTAAATTTCTCATTTCCATTTTCATTTCCCTAGTGGGAAACAAACGCACAAATTATGTCAAAAATTAAAAAGTAATTTTTTTGAAACAAAATAATTAATAAAATTATCATTGTAAAATAAAACACCATTTGTTACGAATGACTCACACAGACTCAAACTTATCAAAGCGACAACATCGCACACGCCTCATTCACGAAATCGAGTCGTAGGTATTGAAGATGAAGTTGAACGTTGTTTAGGTTTATTATAGAAAATAGATAATTGCGTAAAATAGAACGAGAGATATTCCTTTGTCAAGTATAAATGTGCCAATTTTGCAATACTGTATGTTCGAGACGAACAAAATAAAAGAAATAAAAAAAGACACTTCTTCTAGTACATCAAAAATTTAAATAAAATCAGCTTCAAGTTATATCCTGCACACAGCAGGGTAGGCTGAGGGAACCTGGTGTTAAGACACTCCGCTCCCCACTTTCTGCCGAATTCTAGAGGCATTGCGTGTTGAGGGGCGGAACTCAACGCCGCGCTTAGCCTCGACAACAGAGCGAAGAAATGGAAATATAAATTTAAGTAAGTATTTCATCTCCTCAAGTGGGGATCAAACCCACAACCAGTCGGTTTTACAGTCACATTTCGTGCCGCTGCGCCACGACTGGCCTCAGTTCTAGAACATCCCTTTTAATATATATTAGGCCTCGTGCGAGGAGTGGTAAGCGTGTGGCTCTCTAAGTGGAAGTTTGGTGAGTAGAGAGTGCGGAGGAACTGTGAATGAAACGTATGTATATATGTAGATTGTGATTGGTGGCTCGATACAAAAATAAAATAATCCTTATTACTTAACCTATGTTTTAATTGTATTAGGTTTTTATAGAGTAGTTAAAACTGTTTCATTTAAAGTGGTGATGACAAAAACACTCTGTATAATAATATTTAGAAATAATGCTATATATATTATAAGTAAATTATGCTAACAGCTCGGCCACTCTGCTAACCGCGAGTCCCTTCACGATTTGAGAATAGTTCATAATTATCAAAGGTCCTAATTTAAATAACTATATTTTTGTGGCGACAGTTGTATAAAAAAAATATTTTTAATATTTTCAAGTAAAAATAAACATATTTGAATGAAGCTTAAAAATATATAAAAATAAACATATTTGAATGAAGCTATACGTTTGTTTTTTTTTATAACATTCTATATCACATATGTGGTAACTATTATCATTGAGGCCGTTGTGCATGCAGCAGGGTGGTCAGACGGAGCCTAGTGTCAAGCTCCGTTCCCGCTAAATAGAGGAGTTCAAGATAGCGTTATGTACTCTTACCGAAGCGAGAAAATTAAAATTATTCATATCCCCGGGTGGAAATCGAACCCACAACTGTCGAGTTTATAGTCAGATGCTGCGCCGCTGCGCCACGATGACCTTCTTATTCTACATTTCTTTAACTTACAGTTCATACTTAACATTAATGGAGTTCAATCTATTAAAGTCCAATGAGATTTTATTTTTCGTAGCAGTGTTGAGTTCTGCCACTCAACAAGCAATGCTTTCAGAATTCGGAATGTCTCAATACGAGGTTCCCAGGTTCTCTTAACCTACCTGTGCATGTGCGGGATACAACATGAAGCTAAAAAAAAGAAAACTATTTATTGTAATAGTGGAAGATGCATAAATAACATTATTTAGGTCGAATGACAGACGTTAATATATTATAAATATTTATAATACAATTGTCATAGAATTGTGAAAGATTCAAATGTTAACAATAGCTAGGTACTAGATGGTATTCACTAATTACATAAACTACTTTATTTTGACTGATCTATTGATCAGATAGGGACGGGACAGTTTGTGTGTTTGTTTGTTATTTCATCTTGTATCTCCTATACCCCGTAGAAGCAACATTAGGTTCATTTTTCATAACACTATGTTCCCTTTGGGTACCCTGCTATATGTGTTCACTAGGTTCCCTCACTTAACACTAAGTTCCTATGCTTATTCAGATGTAGCGTAAAACTTAAAAACACGCTAAGGCATCTCGGCCAATCTAAAAGTTATAAAGAAGTAAAAAAAAATCGTGCTCAAAAGAACAAGCCAAAAAAATTGGCAGTAACATTCTCCTATAAAGGTAATCTACCGTGGTCTGTTGTTTAGCCGAGTCCACTTACCAAAAACATAATTGTATTGGCATTGAGCCAATTTCATCCCTAAATGGCATGTATGTACATTATTTATAACAATATCTACATATATATTTTTTTTAGTTTCACCTGTATCCCGCTCGTAGTAGAGAAGGCGGAGGGAACTACTGGGGACCAGTAGTAAAACACTCCGTTCCCATTAAAATCTGTTTTATTTTAGGGTTTAACCACAAATCTATAATTTTTATTTCCTGAACTAGTACTATCTGTAGATTCTAGGTGCTAAATTTCATAATTCTAAGTCAACCGGTAGTACTCTATGAATTTTGATTCTATTTATAGTGTCGATATTTGAAATATAAATGACCACATTTGTTTAAGTAAATGTAAAATTCGACATTTTCAGGAAATTAAAGGACCATAGATCTGAGTTCTGAGAAACCATATGGTTTGAATTCGATATCTCCAAGCGTTCCTGAGATAAAGGCTCTCGACAGACATACAACAAAGTGATCTTTTGAGAGTTTCTTTTTTCCTTAATAGTCATGGAAATCTAATAGTGTATTAAACAATTAGTATTGTAACAATATATAAAAGGGAACGATCAAATCAACAACAAAAACGTGATTATTTACTCTAAGTAAATAAGTATTAACAAAATATAAACAGTGACATTGCTATAATTTACAATCAGGCAAAACTAAACTAATAAATTATTTCTAAGCATAAAATGACAAATAAGTTACTAATTCAACAAGTATTGCGTCAACGGGTCATCTAGCCTACAAAATTACATATATTTTAATAACAGACCTATATCCATTTAGATAAAGAAAATAATTCAAAGCAATAGATGGATGAAAATGATAAACTAGCAAAAGCTGACTATTCATCAAGATTCAATGGCAAGTGAAATACGAAAAGGCTGAATGGCACCGCGACTCGAGGAAGATGTAAAAATTGTTATCGTTAGTACTGTCTTGTGAACGAATGCCCTCAGCCTGTATAAGTGTGTATTCTTTAGTTATTCGTAAGATAGACTAATGTGGATATTTTCATAATATTTAAGGTAAAAAAAATATAAATAAGCTTTTTAGGGTTCCGTACATATTAAGGAAAAAAGGAATCCTTAAAAGATCACTTTTTTGTCCGTCTGTCTGTCACGAACCTTTATCTCAGGAATGCTTGGAGATATCGAGTTGAAATTTAAACCATATACCTAGATCTACGATCCCATGATTTGCTGAAAAAAACGTATTTCTATATTATATAGCAAAAAACGCATATTTCGACACTATAAAGGGGATCAAAATGAATATGATACTTTCGGATAACTGGGAGCTAGCATCTACAGGTAGTACCAGTTCAGGAAAAAAATTTAGAACTTTTAATTTGTGGTTAAATTAAAAAAAATAATAGCCTTAGCCTTGATTAACAAAAAAGCGTATTTCGACACTATAAAAAAAAATTAATAGAGTACCTCCGGTTAACCAAAATTTATAAAAATTGGCAGTTAGCATCTACGAGTTGTACTACTCGTAGTTTAGGAAAAAATCTGAAAACTATACATTTGTGGTTAAATCCTAAAAAATAATAGCCTTATAAGAGATTCAAAATTTGGTATTAAAGCCGTTTGTTCAAGCGAGGTATCAGACGGAAAGGCTGGGCTAAGCTAAGCTGAATATCAGAAAAAACTGGAGACCTCCAATTTTTTACGGAACCCTCGGTGAGCGAGACCAACTCGCGGTTTTTTTTCATTAAAGGAAATAAATATTTTTATTTCTTTACTCTGACAATTAAAATGCGGTGTTGGGTTCCGCAACCTAATAAACACTTCCTCGAATTCAGAGATAAGTGTATCAGGGTGTGTTAAGATTTTAGATTTAGATTAGATTCTCGCTACCAACTCTGCTATATAGAATTTTTCAAAATTTTAATAGAGTATACAGTAAATAACCTAGCAATAACTCCTTTCAATTTGTAAAACAAGTATAAACCATCCTTAATCTATAATATATCATTTTATAAATGCAATATAAATGATGAAATATCCATTACAATAATAGGTGAAACGATTTAGATCCAAATTTTTAATAAATTGGAAAGCAAATCCAAAGCACTTCATTTTGATAAATTTTTATTCACATGAATATATTTCAACATTAAATTCGTATTAGACTTCACGAGTGAGAAATTCTACACTTCATTTGTATACAAATGGTATAACAATTTAACTACAGATCGATACTAACACTGAGAGTCTTACAATTGTATTTATTATTCTTGCCAATGTAGTAGGGTAGCCTACTCGATCTTTTCGACACTAATTTCTATACAATACGTACGGAACTCAACGCCGTGTTTTGTGATAAGGAGCAAGTGAAAATATAAATAGAACATCGTTCTTTTTTCCATTTTTTACAGAAATAGCTATATGTTATATTATGGAACTTTTTTGAATTGAATTATGGAAGAGTTTGTTTGGGGAATGTGTTAATCTTAAAAAGTACTGGAGAGAATTAAAAAAAAAAGAGTTTTTGAATGGAAGGCTATAAGCTATATTCCATAACATTAATCAATTCCATGTAACTCCCAGTACCTTGGATGAAAGTTTTCTCGAGGACTTAAAATGTGTCATATGCCATCTACAACAACTATTAGTTGAGGTCAATCGTGGCGCATGAGTGTAAACGCGACAGATTGTGGATTCGATTTCCACTTGAGAAAATCAATTATATAATGTTTGCATTACTTTCGATGGATTTCGGGGCAAAGCACGCAATGGCTCTAGAATTCGGTGGCAAGTGAGGAGTATTCTGCCCACCCTATTCATATAATTAAAATAATTTTTTAACCAGATTATTTCTTATTAAGTTCGAACGCATTAATTAGTTTTTATACTTTAAAGTGTTTAGGGAGCCACTGCACCTGCAAATATATATGGTTAAAAACGCGAGAACAATGATGAATTTAGAATATATGAAAACAGCATATTTGCAGTTTTTATTCTTGTAAATAGAGTTTTTAGAAAGTGGAGCCTCTACCCCAGATAGGAATTAATTTCTATAAATAAAATATACTACTAATACTACGTAGAAAGTTAAAAGTTTTGTTAAGTTTATTGGATTGGATTCTCCCATACACTTCGTATGGGAGAATTAAGAAATAGATATAATGTGGAAGAAAATTCGTAGAGAAACCGGTAAAACATTATTTTATGTTTTATAGTCATTTAATTTTAGTTATATTTCCCATCATGCATACATGTGAGATATCTTCATATAATAGAATTTAAATCATACATTTTTAGCAAATAGACAAACTAAGTATGTAAATGGAAGGAAAGTTGGGAACCGTGTAATAATATTTTACCAAAGGAGCATGCGGGAGAAAGCATAGAGCCGGAAAGACGTCACGCTTGGTATTGCACGGTAGCAGAGGGAACCTAGTCACAAGTTAAGACACTCCGTTCCCTACGCGCCAAATTACCGAGTCATTGCATGTTGAGTGGTGGAATTCAACACCGCGATTTGCGTCGACATCAGTGAAAAAGAGAAATAAAAATATATTTTTTCAATAAATCTTTCGCTTCGCTTTTTCGAGTGAACATCGAACCCACACTCAGCTGCAACGCGAAACATTATCGTATTAATATATTTAAATATATATATAAGTTTTATCTGTTTAATTGCTGTGAAAGAACCAATGAAACATTGTTTTAGCAATAACATAATTTTATTTGTATATAATATATACATTAGTTTATTTAATAATTTCATTTTCTTATCCATACTTATTTTATAATGGATAATCTTACGTCAACAGATGAAAATCTTTCATGACTCATTAAAAATGGGCTCTCCCATTCTCTGTACAAGGGCTTGTACAAGAATAATATTTAAATTTTTGTATTATGATGTTAAAAAAATATTTATAAAATCATTGACACCGTGGGTTCCAGTTTATTTGTTTACTTTTTAGCCTCACGCAGTACCCAGAGGATAGCAGGGTGGGCAGAGGGAAACTGGAATCTAGTGCTCAGACACTCCATTCCATTTAAACACTTCCGTTTCCTACTTTCCGCCGAATGATGAAAGCTTTGTGCGGAATACAGCGTGAAACTAAAAAAAATATTCTTTTTAATGTAGACACAGCCTTTACTAGCTGTATTCGAGAACCTAGCTTTGTTTATAAACTCTGTTGAGCTTTTGCAGTAAAGCCTGTATTTCCGGATGGCATTCTTGAAAGCAGAATATTTTTCATTTAAAAATATTCTCCAAGTATTCATTATTCTTTTAAAAATGATGTAGATCAGAATCCCTCTCTGAGTCGTGAATAACTTTGATACTAGGGTAAATGATAGTGACTTCCTTTGGTGCAGGATTATTATTAATATTTTTGTTATATCTAACACTGTAGCCTGTATTCCTCAAATAGCGTCATATACATTTTGTTCCTTTTGTTTTGCAAAATTTTTAAAATATAGCGTGCTAAATGGTGGAATTGAACGTCACTAGTCTTGTTACCAGAGCAAGGAAATGATAATAATTCACTGTCTCTAGTAGTAATCGAACCCACAACCGTCGTGCAGTCAGATGCTGTGCCGATGTCCCTGACGATCCCTAATACATAATGGTGCTAATTTTTTGTTTAACATATTTTTTTTTGTTTTACTCGTCTACAGCTTCTAGCAGGATAGAAGAACCTATTGTTAAGATAAATTTATTCTTAAGATAGCTTTAGCTTAGCACGTTTTTTTTGTTTTTTTTTTTATATTTTATTTGTTCTGTGACCAAATTAACTCTTTTCTTTTTCTAATTTTTTTCCGGACCGAAGAAACAATATTAATTAATATTTTTTTTATTTTCAAAAGTCAAAGTGGCAAGCGAACCCACAGCTATAGGGCTTCTATCATTAACCCTCTAAGGATCTGGTCCACTTTCACACACTTAACTTATATAGAACTAGAAACTAGTGTTAAGACACTGCGCTCTACGCTTTTTGCCTCACTTTCAGATGTTCTGTATTGTTTAATAATATAAAAAAACAATAGAAATAAAAATACATCATAGCATGACATAATCTAAGTTCCCGAGATAACTTTGAACTTAAATATACTTTGAATTGTTAAACGTATTTTTTTAGCTTCATGTATCCCGCTCATAGCATCGTAGCCAGAGGGAACCTAAGAACTTAATATCAAGGGAATGGATAAAACACTTCCGGTCCCCACTTTTCACCGAACTCTGGAGGCAGCGCGTGTTGAATGGTGGAACTAAACGCCACTCTTTTGCCATATTACCAGAGCTAGGAAATATTAAATGTTTCATTCCCTCAAGTGAGAGTCGACCCAGTCGCGCTTACAGTCACACGCTTGTGCCCTATCGCCACAACTGGCCTAATTCTCTCTGATTATCGTTATATAAATAAATTACTACGATTAAATGTGGTTGGTAAGAGAGGAAGGGGGAGATCTTGGTAGAACTTCGAAAACACAGTATCAAAATACTGGAGGAAGTCACGTAAAAATATGAGGACCCCACGGAGGGCATGTATGAAGAGGTTGATGACAGAGGACAAAGCGAAAGAGGTATGTAGAGGCCGCAGCGTTTGGCGCTCCGTGCTCTCTGACTACCCCGCTAGGGATACAGCGTGATGCTAGTAGTAGTACTACGAATAACCTGTATATTTCCTCAATCAATACGTAAACTATAATGTAGTGTATATGGGTGTGGTATACACAATACAAAAAAATATTATTCATTTCGAACAGTAGTTCTTGAGATTAATGCGTTTAACTAAACAGATTCTTCAGCTTTATAATATTATTTTATAGACATAGCTAGCAGATACGGCATTTTGTGGACCGTTAATAACGAAATGCTTGGTGTTGCTTCTTCGAGGCACGTTGTATTTCGTAGAAGATTCACTATTACTATGGTAAATTATACAGCTACGAAGAAAACATCTATCTAGCGCTAACCCAATTTGAGATAATAAGTTAAACAAAAATAAAAAACACGTTAGTTTTGAAACTTGCATGCATAATATATTTTATTTAATTTAACAGCTTCACGCTTTATAAGTAACTAGCGGCCCATTCGCGGCTTTGCCCGCATAACACATATAATTCTTTTAACAGACAGATTATTTAATTTATTCATTCAATCACGAAAACTATTGCGCCTAAGTTTCAATACCTTCGTCAAATAAAAAATATTTTTAAGGCAATTTGATGATGTTTATTATTATTGTTATTTCGTTATTTAAACCTAACTAAGAATTACACTCTGATGTTACTTCTCTGATGTTACTGATGTTACTACCAGAAATCTAAGCGTTTAAATAAATAAACAAACAATCCCTTCCACTTCAGTATATTAGTATAGATAGAGAACACATCCAAATATATAGGCATAGGTACAGGCATTAATGGGAAAAATAAAATACCTATTGTCATATAAATTGAATTCTTTTTAATATGCAACAACTAAAACAAATAAATACGCATCACGCTGTGTTCCATATATAGCAGGGGAGGCAGCTTAAACCTAGAGCAAAGACTGTCAGTTCCCCAATTTTCGTGTTGTGTGGTGGATCTAAACGCCGTTTTGTCTTATTACCAGAGAAAATCGAATCCACAAACATCGCTAACAATTAAACTATAAAAAGCCTCCATTTCTAGGAAGCTCCATTTATATAGTGAAAATACTGTAAGGGGATTGGTTCATTTAGTAACTTGAATTTTCTTCCGAGCGAACACAGAACTCGGCGCCTATATAGATCTTCCATGATTTTGTCAACGACAAATTTGTACATTTAACTTGGCTCTCATTTATGGTTTTGATGGAATATCAAAATAAATAATAATCAGCTTCACGCTGTATCCCGCACACAGCAGGGTAGGCAGAGGGAACATAGTGTTATGACACTCTGTTCCCCACTTTCCGCCGAATTCTGGAGGCATTGCATCTTGAGTTGCAGAGCTCAACGCTGTGCTTAACCTCGACACCAGAGCGAAGAAATGGAAATATAAATTTAAATAAATATTTCAACTCCTCGAGTGGAGATCGAACCCACAACCAGTCGATTTTACAGTCACACCTCGTGCCGCTGCGCCACGACTGGCCTATCATCACTTATGGAATATCATTACTTTTTGTAAATAAAAATTGTTACAATTACTCATCAACACTTTATTAATTTTAAAACACCTTGCTTTCTTTCAGTCTTAGATCTAATTTCCTTTATAATATATTACCTTGATACGAAATATCAAGTTTCTAGTTCGTTTAGAAGTGGATAAAATGAGTGAGCGAGTCACTCACAAAAATTCATAAGGTTTTAAACCTTAATACGTCTATAACTGTTTGAAAATTTTGAATACTTTGCAAGCAAGAAAGTGTTAATAAATCTGCCATATTTCCTGTATATAAATTAAATAGTTTACAAGTTACGAGAGGGTGAAAAGTAATATCCTTCACATTTACTACAAATCTTCTGTCTTATAAAGTTTGAAAATTTTTCATCGTTTATGCTATATTTAGCTTTATACTATATCCTGAACATCGTCGAGGAAGCATTAGAAATGGAATAGAACTAGAAACTGAAATAGAATTAGAAACTCAATTCTCCACTCTCCACCTAATTTCGAGATATTGCATTTTGAGTAGAGAAACTCAAAGCCACAATTTATCTTGCCAACGGGAAAATGAAAATAATTAATACTTTCGATCTCAAAATATTTTATTATAGTTTAAAATATACTGTTTTAATATTCACAATATCAAGTAAATTCAAAAACAAACATATTAAAGCGTTGAAAATTCCTACAAAAACAACATTTTTATGGGCCTTAGCGAAAAATTGCATAGGAATTGAGGTAACTATACCGCATATGGCCGAAGTTTGGCAAACTTCCCTTCGGCTACTGGCTCGCAGTTCGATTATATAATACCTTATCTTGTTTAAACAACCAGCACTAAAATGTTTAAGTGTGCAATTGTTTGGGGCTTTTGTTAAGATAGCCAAATTTTATGTGATATTTGGGCTAACTGTTGTATTATACAAAAAAATAAATTGTATGAACAGTCGTGGCGTAGGGGCACAAGACTGTAAAGATAGGTTGTGAATTCGATTCCCAATCCAGGAAATTATATATTTATATTCTTATTTCTTTGCATTTGTGTCGAGACAAAGTGTGGCGTTGAATTGACAACTCAACACGTAAGGTCTCCAGAATTCGGCGAAAAATTTGGAACGGAGTGTGTTAACATCAGGTTCCCTCTACCTACCCTACTGTTTGCGAGATACAGTGTGAAGTTATAAAAAATAATAATTCATGATGAAGATACCTTATGGATATGGATTTTACTTGTTAAAAAAGATATAATATTTGAACATACCGAAATTTGAGCCCGCGCCTCCTGGAGACCGTACAAGCGCTCTGTCAAACTAAGCCATACGTTCTCGTCGGACTACATTGAAATTCTTATATGCTTGTTACAACTTATTTTTGTTGTTAACGTCTCTGTAGGAAGATTTTTACAAATTTTCGCTACCTAAAAAGATAATTACTTACAAATATCATTTGGCGATTAACAATGCTATTTATTAAATATTTTTTACAATTTTAAAGTGTTATTCCACACTTAGAAAAGAAAAATACGAGCCTGATGAGAACGTTCACGAGTATCAAATTTCAGGTGAAAATCCCGATACCTTCAAATATTTATGTTTCCCAAAAAGCATTTTTCTTTCCTACCTGTCGCATAACACTTCAAAATTAATATATTAAATTACAATATAGTAGATTAAATATATTATTTCAATTGATTTAGTTACTTAATATAGAGATGTTAATTTTAAAAAAATCTTAGTCTATTTTCTCAGATATTTTTCTACTTATTCTCTTAACCAGTAAAGATAAGTGGATCTGAGGCCGGTCGTGGCGCAGCGGCACGAGGTGTGACTGCAAAACCGACTGGTTGTGGGTTCGATTCCCACTCGAGGAGATGAAATATTTACTTAAATTTATATTTCCATTTCTTCGCTCTGGTGTCGAGGTTAAGCGCGGCGTTGAGTTCTGCCACTCAACACGCAATGCCTCCAGAATTCGGCAGAAAGTGGGGAACGGAGTGTCTTAACACTAGGTTCCCTCTGCCTACCCTGCTGT
>JAATLQ010013533.1:0-28438 GCA_013421005.1 Heliconius erato x Heliconius himera | reverse complement strand
ATCGATCACGTCTACCAACGTAGATGCAGATAAGCAATTGTATACTTCTTTTAAAGTATATCTTAAACAATCTCAAATCCTAAATTTATCAACTACCCTCAAAACTGAAACGTTACGTAAGTACTATAAAATGGAAAATGTTTAGGTATGCACATCATCCAGTGTATTCTCAAATTATCCAACCTTCCAAATTTATCCAATAATTCCCTTCATAAAAAAACCACTCTGGCTGTTATAAAAGTTATCAATCACCACACAACGAAAAGTTCGAAGTACAAGATTTCTATGTATCGTCATCAGTAAACTTTAACTGTTAAAACCATTTATTAAATTTCCATTGAAGATCTTTCATTTATCCGTTTGTTGTTTGTTTGATGTAAAAGAAATAAGAGTAACTAAAAACTATAATTAGAATAGCAACACTCTGCTTATATTCAGAATAGAAAAAATAAAAATTATAGAGAACTCAATTTACATACAAATTATTCAGCTAATCTTTAAGGAGTAAGAAAAATGAGAGAAAAGAAAAAAAAGAATATATATATATGGTCTACTTACACTTTATGAGCGTGGCAGGAAATTTTGTATATCCTTTCGTAATCCCTCTTCTGAACTGTTAGGCGAACCAACAATCAGACACAAAATCCAGCTTTTACAATAAATTTATTTACACTTGTTATATACACATATACTCTCGTAGTCACAATATTGAAATATGAATTGTAATGACAAGTTGTCTTGACAATATCTTAGAACGTAATGAACACGAGTGCCGTGTCGTTTGTGCTTATATTGGAAATCCACCGGAAAAGACGCAGCACACTACCGCCACTTAATACAATCGATAATGGAAACAATATCAAATGACGTACTTGTATTTACAGCGACATCTATTACTACATTATAAATAACTTATGCTAACATGATATATGATAAATTACAATTTTAATACGACAAAGTTAAGTTAACTTATATTATACTAAATTTATTATATTTTGTATTTAATTATTCACTGAATAAGTAATCATAATAATTTATAAGTCGCAGATGATGACTTAACTTAGCTTCACGCTTTATCCCTAGCGGGTTAGTCAGAGATAATGGGGCGCTAAACGCTACGGTCTCTACATAATTGTTTCGCATCGTCCACTGTCATCAACCTCTTCATACATGTCCTCCAGGGGGACCTCTTGCTTTTTACGTGACTTTCCTCCAGTATCTTTGATACTGTGTTTCCGAAAACCAACCGAGGTCTCCCCCTGCCTCTAATATCAGTCACTTTTCCGTCATAAATCTTTTTTGCCATTTTTTCATCACATTCGTTCGACGTGCCCGAAACGACGACAAAAAGAAACAGTTTTTGTGCACAGTTGTATAGGCATATCGGAATAACAGGGAATTTATTGAACTCATCAATCATTTGTTCAGAACTAGGAATGTATAAGTTGGTATTGTATTAACATAGAGTTCTGGCAGCCACGTTATATACTTGAAAATATATTTTTTAGGAGAAATAAATTATTAAACCTTATGATAACAAGGCTATTTTTTTTACTTAAAAAGGTTTTAGAAATAACTTTTGTTTTTATTGCTGGAGTATGGGTAAAATATTTAAATGAGAAAATATTTTTTTTTTACAGAGGCCAGTCGTGGCGCAGGGGCACAGAGTGTGACTGTAAAATCGACTGGTTGTGGATTCGATCCCCACTCGATAAAAAGAAATATTTATTTACATTTTATATTGTCATTTTCTTCGCTCTGGTGTCGAGGCAAAAGCGCGGCGTTGAGTTCCGCCACTCAACACGTAATGCCTCCAGAACTTGGCGGAAAGTGGGAAACGGAGTGTCTTAACACCAGGTTTCCTCTGCCTACCCTGCTGTGTGCGGGATACAACGTTGAGCTGTTTAATTTTTTTAATATTTTTTATGATCCCACTCACAACCTATCGCGCTTACTCGTTTGAGCCCCTGCGCCACGCCTGGCATTATTTATTTATTCTCAAAATAAAAAATATCAAAAAATTATTTATTTAATAGATTTTTCTAACATAATCTAATATTTAATTGTGTACTTAAGCATTAATTACATACTATACTAGCCAAAATGAATAATGAATTTGTGATAAAAGAAAGAAGCACAAAAGATATTATCTCGTTTGTGTTTCGTGAGACTGTGGTTTTTTCACAAATTTTAATTAAAATTTGCTTTCAGATATCAGCAACTTGATTTAATTATCTATTTACTAAAGTTTATTGAAAGGTTTTATATAATAAAACAATCTAATTTTTATAAGACATATCTATGTAAAATGAGATATTTTAAAAATATAATACGTGTATTACTTAATACATATATGTGTTTAATTTTGAAAATGAAGAGGCAGCTATAGTAGTTTTTATTTTTACAAAATTTCTATCTATGTATATAAATTTTACTATTTTGTCTCTATAAATATCGTCTCTCAAAAGGTCTTGTTTTCTGTTTTTGTATATTACTATCATAAAATATTTTGAAAAAAAGGCTAAGTGCGAGTCGCACTCTCACAGGTAGTGTTCCGTACCATTATCTAGAAATTAGTTAAAAAATCATATGTTAGTAAAGGGATATAACCCTTTAATATTTATTTTATCCTTTTTTAACGGCAACAGAAACATATTATTTGATTTGTGAAATTTTGAACTGTCTAACTATGACGGTTCCTGAGATATAGCCTGGTGACAGATGGATAGACAGACGCACGGACAGCGCTTAGTAAGACTAAGAAAGTCTTAATTATAGGGTTTGTCTACTTTGCCGTGTGCGGGATACGGCGTGAAGCTGAAATTAATTAATGACAAAAATTTTGTCATCAAAAGAAAAACTGTTTTGAATTCTGACAAAAGCCAGTTATCTTAAGGTCTAATCTTGTTATAATTCGATTCTCACCCCACGTCGCGCCTCGCGGTCTTAATTTATACGTACAACTTGTCAACTCTAACCAAATTATATGATAATAGTAATTAGAATTACGTTACTTGTCTCGAATTTAATTAATTTCATAGTATGAATAACGTGTCGAGTTACTCACAAAGCATTGTAGGGAGAGGGAACCAGGGACCCTAGTGTTAAGACACTTCTATTCCCCACTTTTTTCCACTGAATGCTGGAAGTATTGGATGTTCAGTGGCGGAACTCAACGCCGCATGTTGTCCGTTACCAGAGCGAGGAACTGAAAAATATCAAACATTTTCATTTTCTCGATGGAAATTGAACCCACAACCTGTCGCACACTTGTGCACCTGCGACACGACTGGCCTTAAGTTACAAAACTTTATTATTATTTTTGCTTCATGCTGTATCCCGCCTATGGCAGAGTAGTCAGAGGAGACTTAGTGTTAAAACACTCCATTTGCCGCTTTTTGCCCAGTTTTTGAGATATTTCTTGCTGTGTTACGCAAAAAAATGAATGAAAATAACTACTATAGCGAAAAACGAACCCACAACCATAACCGACATACAAGGGCTTCAATTATAAGTTCTTGGAAATTAATTACTGTTTAAGAATAGGAGTAATTAGATTTAGGCATATAAAAGAAACTATAGGCACAATAGCATATATACTTTGTAATATTCTCAGGTAAACAACTCAACATTTATATAAATAATTAGACACAAAAAAGAAAATTTAATTGGAAAAGAAATTTGGTAACAACTCACAACTGAAAACGCTTCACCAAATCTAATAGAATTCCATTTAAAATAAAGGGAGCCAAGTTAAGAATGCGTAAAGACGTTTTTTTTTGTGTAATAAAGAAAATGCCTTTAAAATAACAAATTGTTCTAATTATATTACGCCTTGTTTCAGATAAAATAAAAAAATGTCCGTCTCAGCGTTCAGGAGGAAGAAGCTGCTGTACGTCTTCAACGTTTTCTTCGGTAATGTGTTTACTTTATTTAATTTTCTTTTGTTATTTGTGTTGTTTCTTTGTTGTTTTTAATGTGTTAGGGATATAGATTTTAGAGATCTTTGATATTTTTCAAGATAAAATCAAAATGAAATAATTTTATTCAAAATTTTGTGAGAAGTATAGTATGTAAAATTGCTATTGCTCGCTTTAAGATATAATAAAATTCTTTAAAGCACAATAAGGTATACTATATTCTTGAATTACACTGCATAATTTATTATTATAAAAGAATGAAAAAGAAAAGAACTCAATTTCAAAATTTCAGTTGAAATAAATCAATAATTGTCAATTTAAATAATTTTTTACAATTAAAAGAAATATATAACAATAAAATTAACTATTTTTACATAATTTACGAGATAATTTAGTTCTCAACAGTTCCGAGATACTATATAACTTCACTGTAACAACCCACTTCACGTTAAATTGATTGATTTATGGAACAGTAGGTATTAATTTAACAGCTCCAGAATACCTTTATCAGATAAGGCGTCTGGCGTAGCAATATGATGAGGGTTCGATTCCCATTCTGGAGATGAATTATTTTAATTTTCTCGCTTCGGTATCGATAAAGTAAACTGTAAAATCGACCGGTTGTGGATTCGATTCCAACTCGAGGAAATTAACTATTTATGTGTAAACATATATATTTTTATTTTCTTCGCTCTGGTGTCGTGTGTTCTGCCGCTCAACACGCAATGCCTTCCAGAACTCGGCGGAAAGTGAGGAACGTCTTAACACTAGGTTCCCTCTGCCTACCCTGCAGTGTGCGGGATACAGCGTGAAGCTGATGAAGTTGGTATTGACAAAGAGCGGTGTTGAGCTCCAGGTTCCTCCTGCCTACCCTGCTACTGGGTTAAAACTTTAAACCATTAATAATTGTATTTGATTTAATATATTAACTCAGCTTAAAGTATGTCTGTTGAATGAAAAAACTATTTTTTTTTTTTTTAAATTGGCAAAAGTAACACATTTGGATACAACATTTCGTCGGTTTAGAGTGTAAACCTGCTAAATTCCTTTTTTAGTTTTTCCGTTGTGCACATTTTAATACTATTTGACCTTTCTTTTGTTTCTTATAATAGGTACAGAATACAAAATATAAATTTTCCAAATTGTTTAAACCTTCTAATAACACATTATACTCAAAATTTATTAAAAAAAGTTATTTTTCTCACCGAATATTTTTTTTAATAGGCTGCAGTCAGTCTTAATCTCTAAGCCAACGAAATGGCACTTTAAAGCTTATTATTTCATATATTTAAAATGTAAAGTGTAGTTATTTTATTGATATTTTTATTACAGATGTCAACCAAAGCGGAACCATTGAAAGAAAAGATTTTGAGCTAGCTATCGAGGTAAGTAAGGTGTTTTATATTGAGAAGCAAGAGTTGTGGATAGATCTCCACTCGGAGGAATGATTATATTTTTATATTTCCGTTTTAGTATACGAAACGTGGCGTTATATTTCGCCACGACGTTATATCTTGAGAATTTAGAGGAAGATGGGAAACCAAATATTTTATCTCTTTTGAATTTTTTAGTGTTATTCCACACTTAGGAAAGCAAAATACTTATTTAGAACCGACCAGGACCTGGTCGGTTTCCAGGAGGCGCGGGTTCGAGTCCTGCTACGTTCAAATTTTTATACGTTTTCTAAATAAGTATTTTATCTTTACCTACACTCTTTTGCGGCATAAAGGGTGAAGCCACTTTTTTATTAATTACAACATACATATGACTGATCTTTGCTTAGATATTTAGGCTTAGAGGTATATACAAAATGGAAGATTCGATATTATGTTATATGTTATATCAGTTTAGATATATTTTTTGTGTCTTCAGTTTGCTTGTTTTTATTTAGACAAAACTAGTGCAACCGATTTATAATACTAATATTAAGTCAATTCAATACTTTAAATTCCAAATCAACATTTACAAAGATATTTTTTTCTAGTTAATTTAAAATTCTAAAGGCGTTTCTTTGAAGGTATGTGACAGGGTGCTGTCTAGGCAAATTAGTTTTTAAATTGTAGAGAACTGGGCGCTCACTTTAGTACCTACAAGGAATTCCAATTACTCTAGTAGCTCCATTGTAATATTCTACAGTCTATTGCATTATATTGAATGTATTTTTTTATTTTCATCATCTTTCTTTTCTGACGGAGAATTTACTAAGAAATCTTTAGTTGTCAGCTTTTGGGTACTTTTGATGAAAGAAAGAATATTTTTTTTACAAACACGACTTTAGAAAGCGCTGTGGCACGTCGTCTGACTGTAAAGGCTTCGTTTGTGAGTTCGATTCCCACTTAAGAGAATGAATTACTTTTATTTCTTCATTTTGGTAAGAACAGAAACTGCGGCGTCGAGTTTCGCCTGTCCCGAAAATTTGGGGGAAGTGGAGAGTACGATGAATTTACTTCAGTAATTAGGTTCCCTTTACCTACATGACTAACTCAGCGAAAAGTAAAAAAAATCTACGTAATTCCAATAGTTTAACATTGACAAACCAAGACTTTAACGTGTATAAGTATTATTATAATAATGCACTTTATTAATAAAAAATATCTTTAGAAACGTAATACTAACATTATATTTCTACTAATATCTAGAAAATCTGCCATCTTCGCGGATGGAAGTCGGGAGATACGAAGAATACTGAGACCCACGAAGTGATGATCAAGATTTGGGAGGGACTGAGGAAGAGGGCTGATTCTAACAAGGATGGACAGGTATTGCTTAAAGATTAATTTTTAATATTATTTAACCGCATAACAGCTATAATATGCATATAATATATAATATTTAAGGCCAATCGTGTTGCAGGTTCAAAAATAAGTGATTCTTTAGTCGCGACAGCTTGTGGGTTTGATTCCCACTTGAGGACATTAAATATTTAATATTTTCATTTTCTTACTCTAGTAAAGAGGCAAAGAGCGACGTTGAGTTCCGCCTGTTCCGCGAAATGCCTCCAGAATCAAGAGGAAAGTGGGACGGAATGGAACGATAGAGTCTCAATGAGAATGGACGGTTTTAACATTACGTTCCCCGGATTCCTCTATCTACACTACTATGTGCGGCATACAGCGTAAAGCTGGAAAAAAGATAAATATATTATGTTAATAATAATAAATAATTTGGTAACACTATCTGAATTAGTTATATTCATTTCTTCTCTTCTGATAATAAGACAAAGCACGGCATTGGGTTTCGCAACTCAACACGCAATTAATCGAAAATTGGACAGAAGGTGGCGAAACGGAGTGTCTTATCACTAGGTTCCCTCTGGCTACCCTGCAATGCACCAAAAACCGTAAAAACGTTTTTTTTGTAATAAAGAGTTCTACAAGACTTCAATACCTTATCTAAAGCTAAAGTAAAAGCTTTATACGAGAATATCTGTTGTTGGTACGTGCTTAATCCTCAGACAAAGTTGTTTAATAGGATTAAGCGTCTTAAGCTTACATGTATAGAATGAATGTTGCGGTGGAACGTGAGATAACTGATTTTTTGTGTTATGTTTTTGATAATGAAAACTAAGTTTTTCATTATTTTAATCATCTTTGATATTTATGGTTGATAAGACTTTGCTAGAACTGATAAGTGACTCCGCTTTCTATTTCACCTGTTTCTATTAACGTTATAGCATGTAATAGTATATAGTTTAAAAGAAAAGTAAAAACAGTAGTAAACTCAAAAAAGTTTGATGCCAGTCGAGGCGCAGCGGCACGAAGTGTGACTGTAAAACCGACTGGTTGTGGGTTCGATCCCCACTCGAGGAGATGAAATACTTACTTAAATTTATGTTTCCATTTCTTCGCTCTGGTGTCGAGGTTAAGCGCTGCCGTGAGCGTGAGCCGTTGAGTTCTGCCACTCAACACGCAATGGCTCCAGAATTTGGCAGAAAGTGGGGAACGGAGTGTCTTAACACTAGGTTCCCTCTGTCTACCCTGCTGTGTGCAGGATACAGCGTGAAGCTGATGAAAAGTAAAAAATAAAAAACTTTTTTTTACACAAAAGATGTTGTCGCATTATTGTTTTGTCACTCGAGTTACGTAAAGGTATCAAGTTTCATGATGACATTATTATTCCAAGTTGGTCAAGTTATTTTTTAAAATTTTATTACATATAATAGCTTAATCTAATAATGCCGTTTTGAATATCGGCAATACTACACTCAAAAGTATTAATTATTGATATTAAGTGCGAGTCACGCTTGCCCACCAGATCCCCGTACCAATTTTAGGATTGTAGGACAACGGGAAATACAACTTATAAAAGTTGGGAAGGGTCTACAATTATAAGTTTTGTAATAGTTTTTATTTGAAATATGTGTATGTATGTATGGGTGCATGTTTAAATTGAAATGACAAAAAAAATAAACAGCGAAACCACCAGTATTTTAATATTAATATGATACAGATATAATATTTATTTATAAATATATATTTATTCTTATTATTAAATTTACATTTATATCTATTATTCTGTAATCTATAGAAGTATATATAATAAGTTAGCAAATTTTGAAATGGACCTTTAAAATAGCAATTTCATAAATTACTTCCTAAGAAAAATTCTTAACATTAAGTAAAAGACCGTTAAGACGAAAATGTCCCCAATAAAAATAAAATTTCTTGACATTTAACGAACAAATGTCACTTTATCTCATGGACTATCATTGCTTTTGTAACGACAATGGCCCTGTCGAGGGTATTTTGAATATAAATTGCAGAAAAAACAAACATTTGATTCGTATCTGACGGGTAGAATAGTTTTTGGAGGCTTGTGTAATCGTTGCTAAAAAGTAAAAAAAAAAATTGCTAGGCACTTTTTTGGAATAACAGAGTAGTAAGAGGGAACTCAGTGTTAAGTTACTCTAACCCCCACTTTCTTATGCATTTATAGTTACAGAACTCAACGCCACGTTTTTC
Source organism: Heliconius erato x Heliconius himera (assembly GCA_013421005.1). NCBI lineage: Eukaryota > Metazoa > Arthropoda > Insecta > Lepidoptera > Nymphalidae > Heliconius > Heliconius erato x Heliconius himera. The sequence goes on along the minus strand of JAATLQ010013533.1, from coordinate 19,557 downwards.
CTCGCCGCCATTGCAGGGAAATGACGATAATTTATTCCCTAGGAATTGAACCTACAACCATTGCGTAAGGATTAGTTTCTTTTGCTTGAACCAATTTACTGCAATTGGTAGATCGAAGCCTTACGTGATAACGATAAGATAAAGATACTTGATACGGCTTGATAAATTTAAACCTTTACGCTTACTTATATAAGCAAAAATCAATTCAACAATTCCATCTAAGAAAGTTGTAAAATTTCATATTAGAAAAATAATAATAATAACGTAAAAAAATACCTTCACAAGTACTAAACCTAAAATTTTAAATTTGTAACAGCAAAAATTTATCGTCCCATCCTTAACATGACTGAATTAATATCGTCCAATATAACCCTTGTTCATTCCCTTTCCCCATATTTATTCATCATGTGTAACCCAACCTTTATAAAGCTGACGTTTTAATGCCTTCGTTTTGGAATAGTATTAGCATTTTTATGAATAACCCTTTATTTTACAACCATCCATACCATAGGGTATGTTTATGGTTTAGGTTCCTGTACAACACTATTCAATATCGATAGTAGATAAAAGTGGACCAGTTTATTCAATCCCTTTCATTTCGGCAATCTCATGAATTTTAATGAGCTGTTAGTATGTCAAAAGGAACGGTATAACAGTATGAGGATAGTAGGATAGTCAATGCAGTTGGTTTCTACTTTATATATAATATTATTTTTTGGCTTTCCCGATTCAAGATTTTCGTTAAATAAATAAAAAAATGCTTTATGATTGCAAAATAATAGTATTTTGTATGCTATAGACTGTCTTTTCTTTCTTGAATCTGAGATATGTCTCAGATCACAAAATATTTCTTTAGCTTTTTGAAAACCACATTTATCAGACTTGCTTAATGGAATGGACTTTAGTTGGAGTTTCCATCCATGCTCATAAAGTTCAGTCAATTACGCCCTAAGTTCTAGTCCCGTCATTATAATAATTTCTTCACCAGATATTAAATTAAATATTTTTCACAGGTATCCGTAGAAGAGTGGGTCTCCATGTGGAACGACTATGCTCAGAATCCATCTGCGGCTTTGAAATGGCAACAACTATATTGCCAGTTCATGTTCCAACTGGAAGATGCCAGCGCTGATGGAACAATCGATTGTGATGAGTTCACCACTGTGTGCTCGTCCTATGGAATTGACCCACAGGAGTGTAAGCTGGCTTTTAGTAAGATGGCCAAGGTAAGAAAAAATATAATATACAAAATTACATGTCAACACAAATTTCTCTTACTTACTTGTATTATATATAAAATAATATAGTGATTAGATATTGGATAATATGTTTTAAATTCATATTTAAAATTCTTTATTAAAATAAATTAATTAAACATTTGTAATTAATGTTTAAAAAAATAATTTTAATAAAAAAAATATTTATTATATTTTATATTATTAATGAAAGTAGTAAATCTTATATCTAACCTAGTCCAATTTTTAACAGGGCAGGGCAAGCGTCTCTTGGGAGGAGTTCCAGGAGCTGTGGAAAGAGTACTTCTCCACTGAAGATCCAAACGCACCTGGAAATTTCATATTTGGAAGAACTAGCTTCTAAATATTTTAAACTAGCAACTTTAGCCCATATATTTCGGGTTGAAAACATTCCCTTTAGTCATTACAACCGTTCTGGCTTGGGGCCTACGACATCGCTACGATTATTTCGTAAGATGCTTTTATCACTGAGTGTTTTTTTGTCCTAATGAGATGAACAATGGTCTAATAATAAAATAATTTATTTATAAATAATCTTAAATTAGCTGAAAATCAACAGCGATTGTGACTTTGGGGACTTTTTCCATAAATTACATCTATTGGATAAACTCATTTTGACGAAAAAAACATGTGATAGGCCCATTTTGATGTAAATCTAATTTTGCGTGTGTGTTCAGATTAGTCTCCTTGTTAGAATCGATCTATTTCAATTCTAATTCCATATTTAAACTCAATATTTAGAATTTCTCTTTCTTAGAATGAATGTTATCCTTTTATCTATAAACTTTCTTTGTAGCATATCTCGTAGCCATATCTAGTCTTAATCAATTAATTGAATAATAATTGATTTTTATTTGTATTTCAATTAATGCATAATTTTTTTACTGTATAGTTTAATTGTTTAATTTTACATTTCAATTAATTTTCTTCAAGGCGAATTAACAAAGCACTGCCATCGCTTTCATTTTCGTCTTATTTTTATTATGTTCTAGTCACTTACATAATATATATAATGTTATAATAATCATGTTTATTAATTTATTGTTTGATGTTGTTACGCCTTGAACATATTTTATTATACTTATATGTATATATAAATGTGAAATAAAATTTATGTCATACCCATTCGTGTTTTATTGAACCTGAATCCATAATAATATGTACCTTCACGTTTGTTGACGCGTAGCAGGATGGACAGATGATACTCTGTGTTAACACATTCTGTTCTTCATTCAGGTTGCAGGTTGTAAAATCAGCTTCACGCTGTATCCCGCATACTGTAGGGTAGGCAGAGGGAACCTAGTGTTAAGATGAGATTTCTAGAGGCATTGCGTGTGGAGTGGCAGAACTTTGCTTCGTCACCAGAGCGTAAAAATGGAAATATAAATTTAAGTAAATATTTCACACTTTGTGCCCCTGCGCCACGACTGGCCTCTAAACAGGTTTATTGGCTAATTCAACGCCGCTTTTTATCTAACAGCGAGGACAAGAGAAAACAATTAATATGCATAATCATTCCAGCGAGTGGGTATCGAACTCACAACCACCGCATTTACAATCAAACGTGGTCATATTGAGCCACGACCACCGACTATTAATAAACATATTTCAAATATTTTCAATATTGTGCAAATTGTTTGTGAAGCTATCAATCTTAATGTTTATGTTTAAATATCGGTCTCCATATTATATTAGTTCATATATCTATAATTAAGTAATTTCTTTATATATAAATTAACTGGTATAGAAACAAGATAATTTTAATAGCATGCACGTCAGGTACTATTTATATTTATTAAAAATAATAAAATTGTAATTTTTAAATTGTAAAAAACAATTGTTTGTTAGCCAATGCTTCTAAGCATAACTGTTTTTTCGAGACGGTGGTCGTTAAATGTTTATTGAACCATTCATTCAAGGTGCGTGCAAAAGTATAATTGAGTTTTTTAATTTAAATTAAAATATTGAGGTCAGTCGTGGCATAAGGATAGAAACATGTGATTGTAAACGCGACAGGCTGTGGGTTCGATTCCCACTCGAGGAAATTAAATAATCAATTCAAGTTCCGCTTTTCAACACGCAATGCCTTCAGAATTCGAAAACTGGGGAGTGGAGTGTCTTAGCACTAGGCTCCCTTTCCCTACTCTGCTACATGCGGGATACAGCGTGAAACTGAAAAAAAAAATATAAATGTAATGCATGTCATAAACAATGTATTGAGTTGTTCTTATTAAACATATAATACTTATTTATAAAAATAATATTTTGAAAACTAATGTGTCAGAATCTTGGAAAATTTACTTTTTTAATTAAGCACAAAGTAGCTTACAGCGCGTTGTGTAATTAATTTACATCACAATTCAACTTCCCCTCATCCCTTCGTCTGAAAAATGCCTACACCTTTTATTCTTTTCCATTAAAGTGGCAAATCTTTTACAATTTTAATAAAAAAAAATATTTGTAAAAACAAAAATCCCGACTGCATAAAACTAAAAAGAAAATAAACAAGCCCAATAGTTTATTAGGATTAACATTCGGGACCTCTTTAAATTATACGGGGTTCCTGGTAAAGATTTTATTGATTGAAGAATTACTTATAGGTCCCGACTGTTAATCCTAATAAACTATTGGGCTTGTTTATTTTCTTTTTAGTTTTATGCAGTCGGGATTTTTGTTTTTACAAATATTTTTTTATTTTTCACTTTTTTGTTAGGATTTATTATGGTAATGATAATCATGATATACCTTTTTGAAATCCTGAAATTGAGCTCTTGAATTTGATACCCATATTGTAGTATTCGAAACGAAAAAGTTTTTTTTTACTAAGTCTAATGGCGTACCGCAGCCGCCACGATTGTTTTTATTTAACGTCACCTATCTAAGAACACTTGGGCTGCTAATACAAATCTAACGATACCTCAATTATGTAAATTCGTACAGCGGTTCTGGAGATATGAGGTAATAAAGAATATTACATACATACAAGATACGCGCGAAAAACATAACCCTTCCTTAGCAGTCGGGAAAAATTACAAAAGAAAGTTAAATACAAAAATTAAAAAAGTTTTTATTGAGCATTATTTTTAGTGTTCCGTACTTCAAAAGGAAAAATGGAACCCGTACAGGTCCCGCTTTGTTGACCGTCTGTGCGTTTGTCAGAAGTGGATGTGGTTTCCAAAGAAACCACATCAATATTCAAGTTTCAACACAATCAAAAGATACGAGCGTTTATGCATAATCAACGCCAATACGCTACTTTCCGTGGACCCTACAATTATGAAATTTGATAAGAAGTGAGAACTTGCGGTACAAAAAAATTATAGATATTTCATAGAAGAGGCCAGTCATGGTGCAGCGGTACGAAGTGTGACTGTAAAATCGACTGGTTATGGGTTCGATCCCCACTCGAGGAGATGAAATATTTACTTAAATTTATATTTCCATTTCTTCGCTCTGGTGTCTGCTTCCAGAATTCGGCAGTAAGTGGGGAACGGAGCGTCTTAACAATAGGTTCCCTCTGCCTACCCTGCTGTGTGCGGAATACAGCTTGAAGCTGATTTATATTTCATAGATAAAATCATTACAAACTTATAATTATTTTACTTAACGTTCATTTCGTATAAATTAATGCATACGTACGTCCTTTTTATAAAGTGTAGTTACCGTTACATAATTAATCATCCTGAAATAAATACGAAATCCTCACAATGTGATTCCGACTCGCACCTCGACTTCTACCTGTATTTTTTACTTTCTGAGATCTAATAAAACACAATAAATAGTAAGCAAGTTGACGAAGCGCACTTTGCTTAACTAAGCCGATCAAAAATATTTTTAACAAGAAATATAAAAATTTAAGAAAACACCAAGTAATATAATTAATATATAAAATATTAAGGACTTCGTGGGATAAGGGGTCGGCAGCGTGCCTTTAAATACAATTGTTGTGTTAGGATATAAAGAAATTTTATATAGCCGTTCTTGAAAACTGGGTAAAACATTGGGAAACGGAATACTATAACAGTAGGTTACCTTTATCCTGATATACGGAAAAAAGCGTAAAGTTTCAAGCTATATAAAAAAGAGCTTGCATTTATTAAGTAATAACTTTTCTTTTTAATACTACAGTGTTTTATAAATAAAGGATAAGGGAGAATTCAAAGGCATTTGTAATTTTGTAAAAAGATTAATTTAATTTATGCATTATGCATATTTATTATAATTTCAAAGTATTATTATAAATATATTAAAGCAGAATTGGCAGGAGTAACCTAGTGTTAAGATATTCCATTCTCCTCGCTTACCGCCCAATTTTCGATATATCGCGTGCCACAAAAGCATGTATATTTATGTCGATATTGATTATATTATGAGTTCTGCCACTCAGCACGCAATACCTCCAGAAATTGGCGGAAAGCGGGGAACGGAGTGTCTTAACACTAAGTTCCCTCTGCCTACCATGCTGTATGCGGGATACAGCGTGAAACTGAAAAAAAAAATGTCCATATTTTATATACTACAGGTATATGCTTAAACACTAGTACGAGGCCAGCAAAGTACTCGTATTTAATTATTTTAATTGATCTTAACACCAGGGCCAGCCATATCGCATTTGGTTGAAAAGAAATATTTCTATACATAATTCTCTATTCAAAACTATACAAGCCAGCAATTTACGTAAAACATAAATTCAAAAACGTTGTTTGTAATAAATGTGTTTTGATTTTAAAATTGTAGAATGAAAATTACATTTTCGCTTTTCATTTTTTAAATCGAATTCATGTTAGGTATATTATTTTGTTAAATAATGATGGTTTAAAAACTTCACTGGTTCACAAATGTGATCTGAGATTTTAAGGAAATGATAAATGGATATATTTCACGCTGTATCCCGCACACAGAGGGAACCTTTTGTTAAGACACTCCCTTCCCTACTTTCTGTCGAATTCTGGCGGGATTGCGTATTAAGTGGCAGACCTCAACGCCGCGCTTTGCCTCGACACCAGAGCGAAGAAATACAAATAAATTTAAGAAAATATTTCATCTCCTCGAGTGGGGATCGATCCCACAACCAGTTGGTTTTACAGTCACACTTTGTGCCCCTGCTCCACGACTGGCTTCAAGATATATCCAAATGAGTATTAAACTGTTTAAAAAGGTACGCGGATACATAAGACACGGGGCCGAGTGGAGTTTGTTTCCTTGATTTGCCTTAAAATAAGTTATTTGGACAAATTCCAAAGTAAAGTAAGTTTTGAATTTTTCTTCTTCTTTTATGTACCGACTAGTTTAATACGGACATACATATTTTTTGGTTTAAATTTAATAGAATATTTCACTATTATATCAAATTAAATATTTTATTTATTAATTTTGTCTTTAAATTAATAATAATACCTCGTCACATAATAAAAAAAAACTACAAAATTATTACCTGTGTTTACAATAATTAATTTTAACTTTAACTGTTAATTTTAATAGTTAATTGGAATTATAATTAAGTCAATTAAACGTCACAGCGTCTCTGTTTGTGAGTGAAATGTGGCCTCGTCTGTGTGAAGGCTTGGAAATCTGAAAATTGAACAAATGTTCTTGGTAAACTCAAAGATTTTGATATCACAAGGTTTCTGTGTAGTTATTAACCATAATTAATTATATAGTTATAAAAGTAACTTAGAAATATGCTTTTAACATAAAACAGTGAGTTGTCGCTTAGGGGCACAAGCATGAGACTGTAAATATAACAATCTATGGGTTTGTAGTGAATATTATCTTTTAATAAAATTATTTCATAATTATAATAATTACTAAAACTATTTTATTCTATATTTGAGTGTATTTCAGAAAAAATGACCCTAGCAAAATTAGACTGTCCCACAACTTTAAGCACTTTTATTTCTAATTTATTATATGGATCATGTGGAAATAAGATTTTATATGGTTAAAGTGAATGTTTTACTGTTGACTTAAATTAAAAAGTACCATAAAAAGCGGATAACTATTTTTATACTTAAAAGAAAGCAAAAAGTGAGGTAAAGATTTCGACTGTCCCACGGTACTCTTGCCGATTTCAAATACGTCTTACTTTTAATATATTAGACTTTGAATATGTTTAAGTGTTTACATATATTCACAGGTATTTTTTTAAGTGTTTTTTCAACTCTTATGTAATAAATTTACAATAATTTTACATAATATCAATATTTTAATCTTGTCCTACGAAAACTATAGTACCGGAAAATCCTGAGTAGTCACGGTGAGTTTGATAACTTACACAAGTAAAATCTACTAATTTATATTGTTTTTGTCTTCCTGGCACCAATATAATCGTATTTGTAAAATTGCCATTATTATACCAAAGTTAGTTTCGACAAAAACTGTGACGCAAGTTTCTGTGTCTTCGGGGTACAGAAAAAGTGTTCCGAGTAGTGACGATGTTTAAACACAAATTAATTCGTTTTCTTTTATTTATCACGTAGTAATTCAACAAAAATCTAACCTATATTAAATTACTACAGCTAAAAACAAGATAATTTAATTAAATGCTAGTTATTTTTTACTTGAAAAGTTTTTTGGGATGAAAACGTCACTTCCTGTGCGTTACGTGACATATTACCGGAACAAAACTGTGACTATTAGAAATTGTAAAGCTTAGTGCACAAGGAATGTTTAAAAAATTTAATTTATAACTCATGTGTAACACTTGGAAATTACGGAGAGATCAAAAGTATCATTTGTATAATTTAAAATTAATTCGCGCAGCCATAGGGAATGTCAAGGTTTATGGGTAAATATTCATTTATTAATCGGAGATCCTCCAGATAACCAGCAAGAGCTGGCTATTTATATATATGCTCTGCATAATTTTAGAAAGCAAAGCCGTGATAGTGATTGAGCCTGCAGTTATTCGGATCTAACTCATCGCTTTCCTTCGGGAATGAGTGCATTACATCGATCTTCCACGAGTCTGGGATTACATCAACTTAGTAAAGATGCCGAAACAAATAAAAAAGCGTTGGAGCCTGACATTACGTAATGTGAAATATTGTGAGAAAAATCCAATACTTAAATCTGCTTGTAAATACCGAAATTTGCAATAATCTGGTTGAATCTGCCCACAAATCTTTAAATTTCTGGCAATGCAACTTCCACTTCACTTCCGATGGTGAAGTTGACATATCATCAAGTTAAGAGTAGTCTGAAATGTGGTTAAGCAGCGAAAGCAGATGGAGTTACTGCAGAGATGGTCAAATATTCACGGCGAAATATTAAGTGACTTGGATTTGTAATTGTATCTGTGCAATTTATGCTGGAAATCAGATTGAGGATACCAGACGAATGGCGAGGCACAGTCAACGTGCAAGCTATAGGGCATAATACGCACCATCATTTCATTAGCTTGCCAAAATATTGAGAAGAAGAATGCAAGAAAGAGCCGATAGGCTGTCGTGGGATGTCTAATTAAACTTTAGAATTGAAAGAGTATATGAATTCAAGAAAGACCCAATGTTGGCAGTAACGTAAACAGTTTTTTGTGGTTTCGTGTACTTAATAATGCAATTTCCTGGATTGTAAGAATTAAATTATGCGAGATACTATCCCGGTACAAGGTGAGTGGCCTCTTGCTCCAAGCTATAAAGTCTCTTTAAGGAGATCACTCAGCCTGTATGGGTCTGGCATGTCACCTTGGTTTGACATCAAATCGAGAGTTAAACAAGGCTGCGTTATGTCATGTTGGTTGTTCTATCTGTATTTGGACAGGTCTCTCCAAGGCGTATAAACAGTGTCATGAGAGCTAAAGCCTTAGCTGCGTTGATGACGACGAAACGTCAGCATAGCTCCACACATTGCAGTTCTGATATCGATTATGTATACGGTTCTAAAAGGTGGATATTACAGAAGAAGAATAAAAGAAAGCTAAATGCTGTAGAGATGTGATTTTTTGGTTCGATATGTCTGTCGACTGCCTGCCATGCTGTCGAGTCGAGCCGTTTTGTTGACCGAATCTGCATATCAAACAAAGTAGTATATTACCGTGTCCAAACCGAGCACGTCGAGAGAACGAGTGATGACAGAATGGCAAAAAAATTGAGAAAGGAAGAGCAGCAGTTGGTAAGACAGGCAGGCGAAAACCTCGATTGACCTACGAAAACAGAGCATCGATGATACTGGAAAAATTTCACGTAAACAGCACGAGGACCCCCTGGAGAGCATATGTAAAGAGACAAGGTAAAAGATGTAAAAAAAAATATGCTTTATTTTATTTTCAAACTGACAGTGTGGATATTGCTTAAAGTTTCCTTTTAATCACGAAGGTTTCAAATTAGTCACTGTCCTACATAAAGAACTGCACAAAATTCAGTTTTTTAATATCTATTTAGCGTTTTTTAGTATTTATTTTATGATTATTAATATTTTGTTATTGTCAAGAATTGCTCACGTTGAATGTTTTTTGATTTTGTAATACGTTTAATCAGTAATGAATACTTTTCTACTATGAATTGTCCAAGAAGTGACTAACAAGAATTTATTTCGCTAATTATTCCGTAATGTGATAAAATTAAGCTACTTTTTTATTATTTTGGGAAAGAATATAAACATATATGTTAGATAATAGGAGATGATTTGGTTTTAATACTTGTTTTTGTTAGTTCTGGTAGATCATAGTCTGTGACGTAAAGAAATACTTTTCGCCATATGTTGAAAGAAAACTTGAATATTTTTGAAATTTATGGTATAATTTCAATTTCAATAGTATATTTAGGTAGTTAATAATATACTCTTTAATATCAGAGTAAATATAAGCAATTTTATGATATGCCAATATAATATTTCTTATTCGTCACAGGGTAATTTTTTCTGAAATACACAGATTTACATTATATTCTTACACTACATTCTGTTTTCAAATTTAATTAAAACTAAACTGTTAATATTTATATTTATTAAAATCATCCACACGCAGCGCATTCGCATGACAAACTTGTTTTTTTGCTGTGCGTGACGTAGCCTGCTTGCTAGTATAGCTACGGGTAAAGAGTCGGCTACTATCGCTTGCGACGTTCACTTGTTTTAATATTGTACTCATTGCTTATATTCAATTTTAAGCCTTATCTTCTTGCTAATACGTATCTGTTTCGCTTATCTATTTCTTTTAGTATTTCTTTAAATTTCTTTATTTCCTTCTGTGAGTGTGTAAAATTATTCTCTTTGTATATCTTCTTAAATGTTAAATAAATTTGGACTATTTTTCCACAATATTCTGGAACTTTAATTTCACTCCGTAATTAAAAATATAAAATATTATTAAATAGCGTATTTCACAAAAACCGCTATAGGTTCAATTCCCACTTGAGGAAATTACATATTTTAATTTTTTTGTTCTGATGTCGAGGCAAAACGAGGCGCAACACTGTATCGCGTATCACTGTAACCTAGTCTCTTGCCGCCGCTTTCTCAAGACACTGTGTGTTGAATGACGGAGTTCAACGCCGCGCTTTGCCTCATTACCAGAGTGAGGAAATAAAAATATTTAATATTTCATTCCCACGAAACGTAGTCGCATCGACAACCTGTCGTGTTTACAGTCACACGTTTGTGCCCCCGGGCCACGACTGGGCCCTATATTTTTCCTTTTTTTATTGAGTATTGAGTGGCGGTAATCAGCGTTGTAATTTGTCTTATTACTAGAGTAAGGAAATCAAAATAATTAATTCGCACGAGTGGGAATCAAACCAACAACCGTTTTGTTTAAGGTTAGACACTGTGCCACTTTGCTTTATTATTGCAAATGAAAACTGAACCCTAAAAATACAGTTTCTAAAATTGGTTTTAGTAATAATATCACCTTTTCCATAATCATCAAAAAAAATAAAAAAAATATATCAATAGCAAAAATCATCTAATACAAGAACTTTTCTGTAACGGAAATGAGACCGCAGCTTCCGGGTTCATTTTTTTTTTATAGTAATGTTTTCTTGCTACGTTTAGAAAACTTTACCGGTTTGTGATTTTTTTTTTATATAAATCTTGATACCATATTTGAAAAAAATATTGAATGTTCAAAATGTTTCTTGTTTATTTTTTTCTTAGATATTTTAATAATAAAATTATTCTTTGAATATTAGGCAATATATAACAACATGATAAAGCTGATGATGGTTTGTTAGCTGATGAAGTTTGTTTGGTTAAATGCACTAATGTCAGGAACGACTGGTTCAAATTGAAAAACTATATTTATGTTAGATGGTTAATTTTATCAAAGGGGGCTTATTATAGGCGATATTATATCACGTTAGTCGTTTCGACGTAGCCTATAAATAAAAACTATGAATATATATGTATTAACAGAAGGTTTATACAATATCGAAACAGTTTTGTATTCTCTACTATGTAAAATAAAATAATGGACAATATTGTAATTTTTTTTTACATTTCGTTGGTGGTATAAAAATGTATATAATGAAAAAACTAAAAAATGGTGTTTACATTTTAAGCCGACGATATATAATATAATACGGGCGGCACACAGTGCGGCACATAAAATTTGATCTATTTTTAAGGCCGTCGTAGCACAGTAACATAGCGTGTAACTAACTGTAAATACAATGTTATAGATTCGATTCCCACTAGAGGGAATATATTATTTATTTTACTCTCTCAGGTAACAAAACAAAGCGCGTTGAGTTTCGCCAATAAACATGCGGTGTCTTAAAAAAATCTGCGGAAAGTGGGGAGTGAGGGAACATTAGGTTCCCTCTGTCTATCCTGTTGAATGTGAGATGCAGCGTGAAGCTAAAAAATCCAAGATTACGTTATAATGCAAATATTATATACTAAAATTGGACATATTATAAAATTGCATAATTGGATGTGAACAACTCACATTCAAAATATTTATGTTTTAAATATTCTATTCGAAATAAAGCCTATATGGTTAGTTACTTAATACATACATGTGTATGGAAACCACATATAACGAGTAGATGTGGCTGTCAAATTCACCAATGCGACCACATAGGTCTGGTGACCACCAGACACCAGATGGTGTATGTGTTGTATACTGTTAATATTATATAACCATACTTTACAGTTTTAAATCAGCTCCACGCTGTATCCCGGGTACACAACAGGGTAGGCAGAGGCAACATAGTGATAAGACATTCAGTTTCCCATTTCCCGCCGAATTTTTCGAGGCATTGCGTGTTAAGTGGCGGAACTCAACGCCGGACTTTTGCCTTGGTCAAAGAGCGAGGAAATGATTAACAAATAATAATTCATTTTCGCAAGTGGAGAACAAACTCACAACCGTCGTGTTTCAGTCACACCCTTGTGCCACTGGGCCACGACGGCCTCTACAGTTTTATTGAGTGAATTAAATAAATCTGGCCAGTAAACAATTAAAATATATTAAATTGTTATAAAAAATACGATTTTTTCATTAAATAATGGAGCCGTAATTCTGAGTATATTGTTTAATTTCAACTCGATATCTCCAAGCGTTCCCGAGATAAAGACTCTTGACAGACAGACAGATATTATATATTATATAATACGTAATACTCGTACAAAAAAAAACTTAGTTATCACATTCACTATATACGTGTCATATGTAGAAACTTCCAAAATTACTTTCAAGCGGTTTTAAGTTAATAGGAGCATTATATTTTCTTACTTAAACTTTGCTAATTTAACTCCCTTAAGGGATGAACTTTTAAAAGCTTTTACACTTTGCACGCGTTATAAAATGTTTTATACTAATATACGAAAACACCAGTATCAGGTGAATGAGGAAGTTTAGATAGAATAAGCTTGTTGAAATATGTTCTTCTAAACAAATCAGCTTCACGCTGTATCCCGCATATAGCAGGCTAAGCAGAAGGAACCTAGTGTTAAGACACTTCGTTCTCCACTTTTCGCCGAATTTCATCGAGGTGCTGCGTGTTGAGTAGTGAAACTCAACACCGGCCTCTATCCTTGATGCCAGAGCGAAGAAATGAAAATATTCATATATTAATAATTCTCTCTCACACCCTTGTGCCCCTGTGTCACGACAGCCTCAATCTGCCTCATGTTTTTTAAAGTCTTTTACTAAAGGTTCCTTGGTAAAATAATGCAGTTTTCAAATGTTTAATCTAACTGACTTATAGATATTTTTTTTAACACGCTGTTGCTGTAGGCTAGACATTCCGTACTCTGTTTTCTATGTAAGTTTGCGATATCGAGTGGTTGAGTAGCGGTGCTCTACAGCGGGAACATGAAAGTAATTTAAATATAATCATTCTACGAGTGAAATCAAAGTCACAATCGTCACGTTTATAATAAGATTCGTTCCCACTGCGTCACGCTTAATATTATTCATAAATATATTACTTATTATCTACGTGACATGACGACTTGCCTTTACTTGACTTTTTAGATGAAAATCAAGCATTATTTGTATTCCCACTCTCATTTTGTTTACTAATGTTGCCAAGCTTTAATTTAAATAAATAAAGTTACAATTTCCGAAAAAAAATAATAATAAATATGAAACATTTTTATTATTTTTATGATAAAATTTTTAGCATATCCTTAAAATAATAGCTTTACGCTGTGTCCTACACACGGCAGGGTAGGCAAAGGGAACCTAGTGTCTTAACTGTGCCTTAGCACTCCGTTCCCCACTTTCCGTCGAATTCTGGTGGCATTGCGTATTGAGTGACGGAACTCAACTATCTGTATAATAATAATAATAATAATAATTTTACACCATTACTACAAAGATAGAGGCCAGTCGTGGTGCAGCGGCACGAAGTGTGACTGTAAAACCGACTGGTTGTGGGTTCGATCCCCACTCGAGAAGATGAAATATTTACTTAAATTTATATTTCCATGTCTTCGCTCTGTCGAGGTTAAGCGCGGCGTTGAGTTCTGCCACTCATCACGCAAGGCCTCCAGAATTCGGCAGAAAGTGGGGAACGGAGTGTCTTAATACAAGGTTCCCTCTGCCTACCCTGATGTGTGCGGGATACAGCGTGAAGCTGATTTAATTTAATTTGATTTTAACTATAAAGATAATGAAAAATATTTTTAAGCAAAAATATAATATCCAAAACTTTTGTCGTCCATCATCCAATTTAATGGTATCACGGCCGTAAAAGTCTTATAGCGTCCGTAAATCCACTATTATGACGTCATAAACCCTGTAAAATATAAAATAATGCCTTTGGACTATGCCATAGCAGTTCTAACATTTCTATTAGGATTTAATCTATACGTCTTATGTAGAACGTCCCTCGAGAAGGAAAGATGATATAGTTTAGAAATTTAAAATAAATGTAACTTTTTCATAGTGATTTGTGATAAAGGCCAGTATTTGTGCTTGTGTGGTCTAAGTGTGTGACTGTAAACACGATAGGTTGTGTATTCGATTCTCACTTGAGGAAATGATAATTAATATTTTCATTAAGATTAAAATCGAATATCATATTCAATATTTCTAGTCCTTTGCTCTGATGTCAGGGCAAAGCGCGGCGTTGAGTTCAGCCACTCAACACGTAATGCCTCTAGAATTCAACGCTAAGTTTCCTCTGCCTACCTTGCTACATACGGGATACAGCGTGAAGTTGAAAAAAAATAAACAGGGAAAAATTACGTTTTCTTATAATAAAGTTATGTGTTAATAATAACACACAACTACTGCTATTGCACCCGTCTTACAACAGATACAGCTCTAAGTATGTGATGTCCTTTCCAAATGGATGCAAATTATAAGACAAAAATGGACGCGGTGCAGCGTAGAGTTACGGCAAACAAAAAGCAATATCTCGCATTTTAGCGGAAAGTGGAAAACAAAGAGTTTACAGTTTCTTTGTCTACTCTAGAGCGAGACAAAGCGTACAGCCGAGAGAATATTTAGGTTTAATTGTTTTTTTCAAAAATGAAATGTCAATAATGTATTTTTTTTTTTCACGCATAACTCAATTCTCATGTAGAAGATAAATTACTAGTATTTATTTACCAGTAAACTGAACAAGAAACTCTTCTCAGAAGAACTGACTTCCGAACCGGTGGTAGCTTTTTTGTTTATATGTTCATTCAAAAATTCAAAAGTGCTTATAAGAGTCTATTTGAATAAAGAATATTTTAAATTGACATAACCCAAATATTTTGCATACAAGAATATAACTAAATAAGGAAATGCGTGTATCTATACGTTAGGTAACGACACAATAACGTATGTTTAACCTGCAACTCGCAATTTCTCCTCATGATACGATAACCCAAAAGATTCGTGGCACAAAAAATTGCCCTAATTTATTTTTATACCATGGGGTGGAGCAAATAGTACTACGTAGGGAGGTCGCTGTTACACCGATGGTGAAAAGGATTTTTTTTAAATATATATTTTTTATAGCTTCACGTTGTATCCCGCGTCTATATGTGGGTGTGTATGGAATACCGTGCTGTCAAGGGAGGTATAGGGAACCTAGTTTATAACACTTTCCCCACGCACCTTTCAATTTGTGCTAATACATAATAATTAATATCTGTGTTTTATTCGATAGAATAATTAACTAAAATATTTTGTTGTGCGGCGCTGAGTTCTGCCACTCAACACGCAATGCCTCCAGAATTCGGCAGAAAGTGGGGAGTGTGCAGCGTGTGGGAGGGATACAGCGTGAAGCTGTTTTTTTTTTTATTTTTATTTTGTTGTAGAGAGATAAATGAATCAGTCGTCGTGGTAGAGTGGTACAAATTTTAAATGTTAAATTTTATAATTCTAATACATATTTAACATTTTTAGAGGTAATATTAGAAAAATATTGTTAATACTTTCTAACTGGCGGCCCCAACACCGCGACAGATGGTGACTTTCCAAACCACATACAAAGCTCGTTCATTTATTACAAAAATAAATTCCATTTGGTCCAACCAGTCTAGTTATTACCATTTCGTATTCAAAATTGCTTCTGTAATATACCTATTCGTTTATTAGATTATCGTCTTTTCTTACAGTCTTTTAAAAACTACTATTGAATTTACCTTGACAGACAACATTTGAACGTATCAATGAGGATTTAAACCCGCGATTCTTTGAAATCGTAACTAATAAGAACACATTTCTTATCAAGTTAAGACGTAATTTTTATAGCATAATTTTTATAAATTGCCGCTATCCGAAGATAATCAGAATTTTCATAAAAAATTGTACAGCTTTATAATTTAGAAGTAATTTACATTTGTCCCATTTGACAAGGGAAATTGCGGCGCTGAGTTCTTTCTTTCAACATAATATCAGGAAATATATTTGTTAAAGGTATGTTTTTTCATTAAACACAAATCATAAAGAACGTTCGTTAAGAAGCGTTCAACACACAATGCCTAAAGAATTTAGCGGAAATTGGTGAAAAGAAGTGTCTTAATAATATGTTCCCAGGTTGCCTCTGCCTACCCTGCCATGTGTAAGATACAACGGGAACCTAAAAAAAAAATATTATAATTTTTAAAAATAAGCTACATTATATGTCGGTCCTATAAATCTCAACGTATTTGCAGACAGGTGCTACATGACGTTCATACGAAGTCACCTTCCTACGAAACTACTGCATTATAAATCACGTCCCTAGCCAAATCTTAGTCACTATGCGACAAACGGCTATAAATTTTAATCTTTTTTTTTTAAGAGAGCTTTCAGTGCTAATTCTCTCTTCTTCTCCACTTTCCACTCATTTAGTGACATTGTGTCATTGATGGTGGGACATAAAAAGGCGTTTGTCAAATACAGATTGGATAAATCAAATCTAAAATATTATTATAAAGCTGAAGAGTTTGTTTGGTTAAGCGCGCTTATCTCAGAAATAAATGATCTAATGCTATTTGCAATTGGCTATAATTACATCACATTAATCTATTCTTAGAGTTACTTCAGGTAAATTAAAATATGTCATACATTGTTATAACTCTTACTATTTAAAAAGATTGTATTTTTTTAGCTATACGGTATATTCCGCACATAGCAGGGTACGTTGAGGGAACCTGTGGACATAGTGTTAATATACTCTGTTCCCATTAAGACACTACGTTCCGTTCCACACTCTCCGCTAAATTTTGCAGGCATTGCTTCTTGAGTTGAAAAACGCAACGTTTGCCGCGTTTTATATAATTGCCAAAGCAAGGAAATGAAAATATTAAATATATCATTTTCTTGAGGGGGAATCAAACCTACAACCTTGTAGCGTTTACTACACATAAATATTTTCCTAAATTAGATTCAAACCTACGATCATCGATCATTCCAAATACGCAACAGAGGCGCAATTTATAAGTTGCATATGAGAAATCTGTCTTTGACGTACAAAAAGGATTGAAACGGTAATTTATGTTTGTGATAGTGACAAATAAGGCCTCCTTTTAGATTAATGTCCTCAAAGTGAGAGATATATTGCGGGAACATCCTTATTTACTAGTGGCCACCCGTTGCTTTTTGGTATCTATGTATATTTTATCAATATCTATCACGTAGTTTCACTTTTTTTCCTGCATAGGAGGAGGGATAAGAAAACCGGAGACAAAACACTCCGTTTTCCGCTTTCCGCAAAATTTTCAAGAAATTGTGTGTTGAATGGAACTCATTTTTTTTAATTGTCACGAAGTAGGCTATAATACAATTTTGTCTACGCGCTTTAAGAAGATTATGTATAAAATTACTATCTTAAACATATTGAATCCTTTATGTCGCAATGGTGTAACGTCTATCTGTCTTTCAGTCTGTCACCATGCTGTATCTCAGGAGCCGTGAGTAGTTACATAGTTGAAATTTTCACAGTTAATGTATTTCTTTGCCCCTACGAGATCATACTAAACTCGGAATATCAGCTTGATTAGCTTGCGTAGTAATATTTATGCTAAAGTATTAGTATTATTAGTGAGAACAATGCAAGTCTTGTGGGAGGCCCACGGAGGCTTTAGACCTAAAGAGGGTATATGGATCAGATCTTTCCTTTTCGCATGATCACGGAATAATTCTTGGCCGGTGTTCAAAAAGTTTTCTGTGCTTTTGTGGACTTGGAAAAAGTGTTTGACAGAGTTGTAAGAGCGAAATTATGGAAGATACTACCCCGGTACAATGTGAGCGGACCCTTGCTGCAGGCTGTAAAGTCTCTTTACAGAGATCACTCAGCCTGCGTGCGAGTAGGAGCAGATATGTCACCCTAGTTTGTCATCCAATCGGGTTTTAAACAAGGATGCGCCATTTCAGCTTAATTGTAGAATTTGTATTTGAATAGCTGTCTCCAAGGAGTGAAACAAAGTGACATGGGCGTGAAAGTCCTGAGTATAAATTGCTTGCTGTACGCAGACGATGCAGTGCTAATTTCATCATCAGAATGCGAGTTGCAGGCATTAGTCACCATTATGCAAGAAGGGTGTGAAAATAATGGTCTAAGCCTGAGTAAGCCGAGTAAGACAAAAGTTCTGGTATTTGAAAGAAATGAAGAAAAGACAGAATGCAAGATCAGTGTAAATGGTAACAGATATTCGAAACAGTGAATGAAGTGATATATTTGGGAAGTATGTTCAGTAGAGATGGAATATACGAGATGGATGTGGAAAGGCGTATTGCTCCTGCGTGAAGCAAAACGTGAGTATTATAGAAGAAGAATGATGGGGTGGGTATTATAGAAGAAGGATGAATAAAAGATGAATGCCGAGGAGATACGATCTCTTTGTAGGTGCGAAGTCAGCTTAGCTGATCGAATACGAACGAAGAGGTACACAGAATGGCAGGTACTAGCGAAGATGCACGAGCACTGAGCACGTCTTCTTATTCTCACAATAAGAAGACGTGCTCAGCTAGTTTGGGCACGAATGAGTGAATTTTGACGGGAAAGTGAGCAATAAGAGAATACTACAATACAGTGTGAAGCTAGTTTATTTTTTAGTATTGTTTTATTTCATTTTATTTTTTACTAATACTTATTATTTCCTTAAATAAAAAAACACACACACACACTAATACACAAACTCCTTTATTTTATGTAAATACTAGCGGACCCGGACACGGCTTCGCCCGCTTAAATTTTACGAATGCTTATAGATATATTTAGGAAATTGTTTGTGAAAATATGTAACTAATTTAAATAAAAAAAATATAAGTAAACGTAACCATAGTAAAATATTAATAAAAAAACTAAACAAAACCAGCTACATTATTAATAATTTTATCTCTTTCTGTCTTTCTATTTCCCCGAGCTAATATCCAGAATAACTGAACTAATTTTTATTGGACTTTCAGTGATCGATTTTACTGATTTACCCG
>JAATLQ010013528.1:0-34172 GCA_013421005.1 Heliconius erato x Heliconius himera | reverse complement strand
AACTGAAATTATTCATGACCAATGAATGTCATATATCTTTAAACGTGTGAAATATCATGGTGTCAAATATCTTTAAATTATCACCCGTATAAGTAAATACTCTATTGGAAGAACTAATATCCTATCGATCACGTCTACCAACGTAGATGCTATAAGCAATTGTATACTTCTTTTAAAGTATATCTTAAACAATCTCAAATTCTAAATTTATCAACTACCCTCAAAACTGAAACGTTACGCAAGTACTATAAAATGGAAAATGTTTAGGTATGCACATCATCCAGTGTATTCTCAAATTATCCAACCTTCCAAATTTATCCAATAATTCCCTTCATAAAAACCACTGGCTGTTATAAAAGTTATCAGTCACCACACAACGAAAAGTTCGAAGTACAAGATTTCTATGTATGTATCGTTATCAGTAAACTTTAACTGTTAAAACTATTTATTTCCATTGAAGATCTTTCATTTATCCGTTTGTTGTTTGTTTGATGTAAAAGAAATAAGAGTAACTAAAAACTATAATTAGAATAGCAACACTCTGCTTATATTCAGAATAGAAAAATTATAAATTATAGAGAACTCAATTTACATACAAATTATTCAGCTAATCTTTAAGGAGTAAGAAAAATGAGAGAAAAGAAAAAAAAACAATATATATATGGTCTACTTACACTTTATGAGCGTGGCAGGAAATTTTGTATATCCTTTCGTAATCCCGCTTCTGAACTGTTAGGCGAACCAACAAATCAGACACAAAATCCAACTTTTACAATAAATTTATTTACACTTGCTATATACACATATACTCTCGTAGTCACAATATTGAAATATGAATTGTAATAACAAGTTGTCTTGACAATATCTTAGATCGTAATGAACACGAGTGCCGTGTCGTTTGCGCTTATATTGGAAATCCACCGGAAAAGACGCAGCACACTACCGCCACTTAATACAATCGATAATGGAAACAATATCAAATGACGTACTCGTAATTACAGTGACACCTATTACTACATTATAAGTAACTTATGCTAACATATTTCAGAGCAGACCTAATATAGGAGTAAAAGTTTTATTGTCATATTATAATTATATTTATCTATTTTAGAAGTGATTTTATAATGTTTTGCAATTATCAGGTGATTGCAATCAAAGGCGTGAGCAACAGCTAATAATGTTTACATTTTTGAATGTGCTAAGAAAGCTCTTTCATTTGAAAAATATATATATTTTTTAGCACTTCACCTTAAGTCCCTTAAAGGGCGTTGTAGTCAATTTAACGTGACGTCATATAGTCTATAACTAGCAGACGATCAAGAGGCTTCTAACGACACCTCATTTGTGATAACTAGGTTAGAAGTTATGAGGGAACAGATAAACATTCATACCCACATACAGGTTAAAATCATACATACATACAGGTCAAAATCATTACCCTCATTTTTGCTTCACCATAGTCGGGTAATAAAACGGGCATACTTTTATTTCAGAGCAGAGGCACAAGAAAGTGATTGTAACGCGACCACTATAGGTTCAATTCCCACTCGGAAGAATGAATTGTTATTTATTAATATTTTCATTTCCTTGCTCTAGTGCCAAGACAAACGAAAATTGGGAAACGGAGTGTTTTAACACTAGGTTCTAGAATACAATGTGAAGCTGGAAACTTTTATTTTACTATAATAAGGTGATGAACCATAGTAACAAAGATCTTACAACTAAAACATCAAAATTAATTACGAAAATCAATAGTACCAGCAATACTTTAGCGTTCCGAGCTTCCTATAAAACATAGTTTCGTTGTGCTATGAACCGAATTCTGAACTTCATAATTGGGTAAGTGTTGCCATGTCTGATATACCTAATAAAGTAATAAAACTTCAATTTGTAAAGTTCATCGTCTTCACTTCAAGGAAACTATGTATATTTCATAGTTTCCTTGGAACAAGAAATTCATTTTGATGTTGACTTCGAAATTGTATTTGACCTTACAATAACATGTTCAAAGATTGAATCATATATGAAATTTATCCTTCAAAAATAGCACAATGAAAAATATCAAAAAACCAACAATTAAATCCTTTTAAAGCCAGCCGTGCCGCAGGGGTATAAGTGTGTGACTGTGAACGCGTCTGGTTGTAGGTTCGATCCCCACTCGAGGAAATGAAATATTTATCTAAATTCATACCTTCATTTCCTATTTTGTGTAGAGACAAAGCGCAACGTTGAGTTCCGCCACTCAACACGCAATATCTTCAGAATTCGATGGTCCCCTGAAACCCTGCTGTGTGCGGGATACAGCGTGAAGCTGATAACAAACTTTTCATTCAACTTTAATTCGGCTGGTACACTGACATATATAAACCTTTACTATCTAAATACTATGTGTCCACTAATTCAACGTTTCGTTTTACGCTACATAAGAACATAATTACCGACTCCGCCGCGTGAATTCTTCGAATAAAAAGCAACTGTCACGAATGGAAGGACTGTTAAGAGCTATTTTCCTCTATTAGGTACTGGACACCTGACTAGATAGCTAAGAGGAGAAGAATAAATTAGTAATAATAAAGAAGAGAATTTAAAAGGGGGTTTTTTTAGCTTTTGTAAAAATAGGAGGCTGATATTACGCAATCTGAGAGGAAGACTAGATAATTATAATATATTATCCCGCATACAGCAAGGTAGCAATTTCTGCCAAATTCTGGAAACTCAGCCGCGCTTTACCACGGCATCCGAGCGAAGAAATGAAAATATATACATTTAAATAAATATTTCATTTCCTCGAGTGAAGATCGAACCCACAACCAGTCGCCTTTACAGTCACACACTTATGCCCTTGCGCCACAACTGGCCTGATATGGAATACTTTCTTCTATTTTTATGTTAAAAGTGAATTATTTAACAATAGCTGCTAATAGCCGCCGCTAGCAAATAAACTTGACCAGGACACTGTCATCAATCAAGAAGCGTCAATTTCGTCAGAACTTTCCAAATTTTACAAGAAATATCTCTTATAAAAAAGCAAACATGTTAAATAAAAGTTTCACTTGCTAATAAAGTTTTAATTATGTTTCGTACTTTTATAAAATATATAAAAGTATAAATTTTATAAAATATATAAAAATAAATAAAATTGATTAAAATGTATAAAAATACCTTTTTATAAATTTTAATCAATTTTCACATTTCGTCAACTGTTATCAAGTTAAGGAAGGATTAAAAAGTAATTACACGCCAATTTGCACTTTCCGAACTGGGGGTTGTCAATTATAACATTTTTAAAATTAGATGATGGAGATAAAGTAAATGATTTAATTTTTTTTGTCATATATTTTTTATAATGACAGGTTAGAAGATAGGAAATAAAGTGTTTTATCACTAGATTTCCGCTGCCTACACAATAAAAATGTAATAAACAAACTAAAATGTTATCTGTTGCTTTGCACACTCACAATTATATACTTAAATCTATAGTAGTAGGAGGCCAGTCGTGACGCAGAGGCGCCAAATGTGATTGTAAACGTGACTGATTGTGGGTTCGATCCCCACTCAAGGAAATCAAATATTTATTTAAATTTGTTCGCGATGTCGCGATATTCGCGCGTTCGCGGACTTGACACGACATGTCGTTGCAAGTTCTTAGTTGCGTGTCGTGACTCGTGACGTCACACAACTGTAGCAGTTTTAAGTATTATTTAATATTTCCTAAATCAGTAATATTTTAAATAAATATAATAATAATATAAATAGAGTTATAAACAAATATAAGTATCACGAACAAGGACAGGTAGCAAAGACGCGCGGTCGTTGTGTCGGACAACCAGTTCAAGCATAATATATAGTGAATGGGAAGAATAATAGGAGGACATATTTGAAGAAGCCGCCACACCGACCGTTATATAGAAATAGCATCTTGTTTCATTCCGCGATCTCCGTGTTCCCACTATCCGGAACCTATAGTGTACAGGGCGTCAGCGGCTCGTTCTTTCTAGTTCCGCCCGTCCCGTACAAAAGTGATATTTTCATTTCTTCTCTCTGGTGTCGGGGCAAAGCGCGGCGTTGTGTTCCGCCACTTAGCAAGCAATGCCTCCAGAATTTGGCGGAAAGTGGGGAACGGAGTATATTAACACTAGGTTAAGACACTCCGTTCCTCACTTTTCGGGATACATCCCGCACACAGCAGGGTAGGCAGTTAAACTTATTTATTTTTAATTTAATTTTAAATCTATAGTAATATTATAATAATATCAGAAAGTACTGGCTCGAATTGAAAAGTATGTTTAAAAAAAACACTACATTTACCGAGGATATCGGCCATATTAAATTGAATAAATTCTTGAGATCTCCATTTTCCCTGCGAGGAGTCCGAGCTACCTCTTAGTTACTTCTTTTTGACCACGTGGTCGAAGCAGCGCTTATAAGCTAGTGTAAAATATATGGATCCATTAAAGTACCGTTGCATATGAGTACAGGTCAAAGAGTGTATATGACTGCAGGCAATTACAAAGTAAACGATTTTATAAGTCTCCTTATGCAAAATACGGCTATAGATTGTATAAAGTTTTCCACCGCAAAACATATAAAACTAGGAAAGAAACTGTATACAAAAAGAAGTCAAATAATAAAGAATAAAGATTTTTTATACCGCCTTAACAGAGCTCCTTGCGGATTGAATTGAATTGAATTGAATTTTCGAGATATTGCACGTTGAGTGCTTCACAGTCTTCTTTACTTCCTCTTAATAAAATAACATATTTTTCATATTTTATGTCGATAGATACAAATTCAAACGCCATATTAAAATATTACATAATTAAAGAAGTAACTTAATTAATATTAATAAAATTAGTTAAGACTAGTAGCCGCCTACAACTTTGTTTTACGTGAAATGTTACCATGCTACTAATATAAAAAAATACATCGTAATTCGTTTGCGTTTTGCGTGAAAAACACAACAAACAACAAGTAGACAGACAGACTATACCAAAATTGTTTTGTTAATTTTCAATGTACAAAATTGACGCTTTTTAAGTTATTTTATTTATAAAACGTGAAGCTAAGTTAAGTTTAAGTTATATTTATAAATCTATATATAAAGCAATCAAAAAT
Source organism: Heliconius erato x Heliconius himera (assembly GCA_013421005.1). Taxonomy (NCBI): domain Eukaryota; kingdom Metazoa; phylum Arthropoda; class Insecta; order Lepidoptera; family Nymphalidae; genus Heliconius; species Heliconius erato x Heliconius himera. The sequence continues at coordinate 29,057 of JAATLQ010013528.1, read as the reverse complement.
ACATAATCAAACAATTTCTAGGTTATAGAAGGTAAACAACACCAATTTTATTTCTTAAAAGAACAATGAAAAGTAATTCAATACTAAACAATACTGGTACCAACTTGGCGCAATCTCCACAAAGCCTATTTACTTAAGTTTGGGACATTTGAAACTCGTGAAGGTCGTCGTAAAAATTGTTAAGAGTAAAGTTTTGGTTGTGTTTCCTAGAAAATATTTGTTTACATTTCTTATGATGACATTAAATAGAACTGGGTTGTTAATTGAATCGGTCACGATGTCTATGGCCGGGTAAGAGCTGCTTGGGCCAAATAGGTCACTGGTGTGGTCTGCGATCACAGAATACCTCTCAAGCTCTTTGAGCTTGAGAGGAACTGATATACGAGAGCATCATCCGACCGGTTATTTTATACGGCAGCGAATGCTGGCCAGCTCTGTCTCGGCTCATTCAGGAGCTTCACGTCAATGACAATTGACGGAAATGATGATGCTGAAGTAGATGTGTATCGGCCGAAATGGTATGGCCATGTTGCGTGCCGGGCTAAGAACTATACTGGATAGAAGTGCCTTGCTATGTCTGTCCCTGGACTGAGACCTTCCGGACGCTCAAGGAAGCGCCGGTTGGATGCCGTGATACAAGTCATGAAAGCAAATAGAGTAACCACCGAGGACGTTAAGGAACGTGCAAAGTCGAGTAGGTCGAGTAGGCCTATTATGCCAGGAGGAAGTAAAGTCAAATTATAAACTTTCTCCCTTTTAAATTACGTTTAAAAGTAATCATTCATAATTTCTTTGTTACAGAAAATGCAACAGAGTCAAGACAGGAGATAGGATCGCGTAAATCACTTGCACATCCATCTCGCATCTCCGCTGGTGAGAGTGGTAAAGCTTTAATGATTGATGTCCTAAATGTTCCAAGCTTTAAGAGATTGCAAAGAGAAATGCTTTTATGTATATTAATATTCACTAGTGGCGTGTCCTTAATTCGCCTAGATTTTACTTTTTTAACGTCACACTCTATTCTGCATATAGCAGGGTAGGCAGAGGGAACCTAATGTTAAGATACTCCGTTCCCCATATTCTGCTGTATTTTCTAAGCCATAAAACAAAAAAAGACATAAATATTCCCTAGTCAAGACGCATCGCATGTTGAGTGGCGTAACTCAGCGCCGCGCTTTCCCACTTTACCAGAGCAAGGAAATAAAAATATTATTCAACGAACACGAAATAAATATATTAAATTATAATTATAAATTGTTATTTTGCTACATCCATGCTAGTCTTCAGTTTTATAACGACGCATTACTACGACGTATGACTCCTGGGTATGTAATATACGTAAATTATTCACAAGTCAAACTTCAAGCTTGCTTGCTCAGTATTTCTACAAGTTAAATTTCGCCAATTTCAATAAAATTATTATAAAACGCCATTGTTGAAGTTGGTAATTGATAATTCTATAATGTAATTTCAAACTCGCTTGCAAATATTTTATATGAATATTATATGATACATTTGATTACATATTTTAATAATTTTATATTACATTCTGGTACATATTTTGCCAACAAATATAGACTTAGAAAAGATTTTTTTTATTTTCTATTTTAAGTGGCGGAACTTAATTCCGCGCTTTGCTTTAGTACCAAAGACAAAAAAAGCAAATAAAAAAATCCTTGTATTATAATCGAACCAACGACTGTCGCCTTTTAACTTTTTTACTACATTCTGACATTTCTGTCGACTCGTTAATATTTTGTATCATAAATTTCTTTTGTTAACTGTAAATACATAAGGAATATTTCAAATGAAAAAATAAACAATAAATGTTTTAAAAATGAATCGTGACCTTATTTCTTTAAATGTCTTTTAATATCGCTGTGAATAAGAATTGATATTGAATTCATTATTCGTTTGAAGATGATTGTTGAAATATTTAAAACAGCTCTAATATTATGCGTAGGCACCATTATTATTACAAGGTAAAATTTTCATTATTCTTGTTAAAAGTAAAAAATATACTTAACAAAAAATGTGTTAAGTAATACACAAAAAAAAGAAATAAAAAAAATAAAAAAAGACATATTTACAAAATCTATACCAATTATATATTTTTAGGAACCGGAAAAAAAAATTATAGCGGGACTCGAACCTGTCTCTCTTGGAAACCGTCCAAGCGCTAAGACCACTAATCGCCTTATCGCAAACAACTTCTATTTTTTCTTCCTCATTATAGAATAACAATAAAAAAAATTAAAAGAGTACACACACAGTACAGTACAGTAAATCTGGATAACTTTGATAGACGTGCGTCGCCACGTCTTATAATAAATGTAGTTCAATGGGTAAGGTAATATTGCATACTTGATAACAATGTCGATAAATATTATCAATTCACTGACGTCGTGACGCAGCGGCACAAACGCGTGACGCGACGGCTTAGAGTTCGATACCCAGGCAAAGCGCGTCGTTCAGTTCCGCCACTCAATACACAATGAAAATTCGGCGAAAAGTGATAAACGGAGTGTCTTAACACTAGGTTCCTTCTGCCTATCTTGCTATATACGGGATGCAGAAATTATTACCTTCACGTCACAAATATGCCGCTTTAGCCATATACAGGATAAAATAACTCCACTCAAGGAACCTAGTATTAGAGCACTATATCTGCTATTAATGAAATCACTTTTTATTCAATTTCATAAGTTAAATGAATTCGTACAATAAATTTCATAATATTGTGTTAGAATGGAGTGGAGTGACCGGGGGACCACCTGCTGAAGTGGTACTGCGCCTGCATCCGTCGCCCTCATCTTCATATCCCGGACAAAACTCTAGAACAAATCAATCAACAGCTGAAATTGGTAAGTAATCGGTGATAATCTGATATGAGGGGATTATATTAAAAAGCTTAATTTAGAATATTGTTTAATTGGCATGAATTGGCTCCGTCGCTCTCAAAATTTCTTAACACAAATATATTCAGGTAAGTAAGAATATTTTAAATATTTCAAGTAAAAAATCTACATTTTAATAATTTAAAACTCCACTTTAAAAAAAATAACTTCAATGCTTGTCTATAAACATTGTAATTAAAAATTAAATCAGCTTCACGCTGTATCCCGCACACAGCAGGGTAGGCAGGGGGAATCTAGTGTCACATCGTTCCCCACTTTCCGCCGAGTTTTGGAGACATTGCGTGTTGAGTGGTGGAACTCAACGCCACACTTTGTCTCGGCACCAGCGCGAAGAAATGAAAATATAAATGTAAGTAAATATATTATTTCTTCGAGTGGAGATCGAGCCCACAACCAGTCGATTTTACAGTCACACTTTGTGCCGCTGCACCTCGACTGGCCTCAACTTTGTAATTTATTCTTATTTATTAGCTTCGCGGTGTTTCCCGCATATAGCAGGGTAGGTAGAAGAAACTTATTGTTACGACGCTCTGTTTCCCGCACGCTCCCCATTATCAAGACAGTGCAAATGGCGGAACCTAACGCTGCTCTTTGTCTTCTTACCAGAAGAGAACAAATAAAAACAATTTATTTGTCCTCGTCTGGTAACTCGTTCCAGAAACTGGCTGAAACCTACGCATATGTACATCTACAGTCACCGCATGGTCTGTATGTAGTAGCTATACGTATTATTATTATTTCAGAACGAGGAAAGCCTACCGACTGTCCTCCGGCTGATGTTTTCCTACGAATACACCCTCCAAAGTCAACGCCTCCAGATATAATGATTGCAAATTTGTCTTTAACAAATATTGGTTAGTAATTTGTTTCTATTTAAACCACTAGTTCGATTTTTAAATAAGTATAAAACATTTACTTTTTCTTTTTTTTAAAGTAGCTAAATATGCATGTAGACAGCCAGTTACAGTACAGGTTAGACTGGCTATCTTGTATTAATAATTTATTTTTTAATTTCATATAATAATTTTGCCTTTACATTCATTTATTTTCTAAACACAAAACGTAATTACCGATAACTAAAACGTTGTGTTGGTTTATTACATAGTTGAATTTGAATATTTATAGCGCAAATTAGCAAAATATTTTTAGTTGTGCTTTAATTTTTTTTCCAATGTTATTAATAGTAGCTTAAACGCCAAATTAATTTACATTTTATGTTAAATAATTTTACAATTTATTGTTAAAATTTTTGAATGATTTATGTTACTAGGAACTAGGATGAATGGTGATAAATATAAAACAATACTTGATACATATTCTTATATCGATTTAATATAATTTCAATTCTAATTGCTGTTTCTGAGTGCGGTTCTTAGAGAAGTAGTCAACGATAATTGCGTACGTGACGTACGAACAATACAGCACGAAAGGTACTCTAGCGGTAAATGATTGATGAGATAGCGGCAAGAAAGCCATGCTACATTTGGAACTTATATATTACATTAGCTTTTTCCTGTGGCTTGGCCGTCGTGGGGGCAGAAGAGTCATGGGTTTGATTCCCATCCGGGAAGGTGAAGTATTTAATATTTTCTTTTACTCGCTCTATAATACGACGCAATGTCTCGAGAGTTTGGTGAAAGTAGGTAACGGAAGGGTATTTATGAACGGAGTTTTTAGGGAACGTAGTTTTAACGGGAATCTTAACTAAGTTCTCAGATTCCCTCTGCTAACTCTCTCTATATAATGACGATGATGTAAAATACACTCAACTCTCAACACGCAATGCCTCCAGAATTCGGCGGAACTGCTTACCCTGCTGTTTGCGGGAAACAGCGTAAAGATGATTTTTAATTTTGATGTAAAATATGATATTATAGCCTTCGTAAATGGACTATATAACACAAAATTTTAACCTGTAGTTTTTGAGACAAACTTTTTAGATTTATTATATTAGTATAGGTAGTATAAATATAGATATGTAGTAAAGATAGAATAGATACAGAAGTATAGCTATATAGTATATATATCTATATAATAAGTTACATGTTCACAATTTATTTCGTTAACCATTGCCTGCGGCCATCAGCCGTACACAATGTATTGAAAACATATATTTCACTTTGAAACCAATTACACGTTCATTCAAAATGTTCGGCTACACAATGAGGCAAATTTGTATAGAAAAAATATTCTAACCGCAATTAGTTAATATTCAAAGATAGGAAAATAATAAAAAGATAGAAATCGCAAATGTAAAAAACTTTTTTATAATTTCTTATATCTTCACAAAAAAACATATTTTTTTTATATTTAAATAAACAAAATAACTTGAGCAATCTTTGAATCTACTGCTAAGTGATTCTGTTTTTTAAGTTTAGCCCGAATTTGGGATACTAGGTGCTAGAGCGGAACTCAACGCCGCACAATTATTTTGTTTTAACATGACAAATATAGTTCATTAAATGAAACAAATTGAGAGTTTTAGATCAATTGTTCACCTACAAACCGACCAAAAAGTCAAGATTAGCTTCAAGCTTTATCCCGAATATAAGTGGGAAGTCAAAAGGAACCTAGTGTTAAGACACTTAAAGAAGCATTGCGAGTTGAATGGCGAAATTTATCGCCGCTCTTTCGCTTTAGTACCAGAGCGAAGAAATGAAAATATTAATAAATCATAATTCGTTCCTCCGAGTGAGAATCGAACTCACTAAAGTCGCGTTTCAGTCACACGCTTGTGCCTTACGCCACGATAGCCTGAAAAAAGATTAATTATATTCAACATTAATCATAAGTTTCTCAATTCCATATTTTATTTAACAGATGGTGGCGGAGTAGTAGTGAGAGCTGAAGAGGCATTGATAGTCGCGTTTGTCCTCCTCCTGTGGGTGGCTGCAATAGCTCTGTTCTTCAACCGTTGGGGCAAGATCAGGTGCGTCTATAAGCTGTACGTAGAATTCATGCTTTTAAACTTATTGATAGCTTTCTAGTTTTTCAACTTATTTTAAATGTTAAAATAGAAAAGAAAATGTTAAGAATAAAAAATAAACTTAGACCAAATTAGAAACTTGAACTAGTAAATTTTAGAATGCCTTCTCTTTATTATTAAATATATTTTTTATGAAATATTATTTCTAAAGAATAATATTTCAAAGCAAAATTTTACATAGTAGGTACAGGAGGTCATACATTTCAATTATTATTTTATTTTCTGACTTCCATCACTATTTATATAGTTATTCATATATAAGTAGCACAATAAAGTTCTATGAAAAAATTATACGTACAACTCCTTATATTTTTTTTTGCTTTTTTTCTTTGCTTTGTTACCAGAACGAGGAAATGAAAATATTAAATGCTTCATTTCCTCGAGTGGGCATCGAACCCACGACATTTCGCGTTTACAGTCGCACGCTTGTGCCGTTCCTACCTGTACCTCGTACCTCACACTTCTTCATATTATGCATATTTAGTAGTTAGATATATATATTATAATTGTTATACAAATAGTAAATATAACTATTTAAAGTATGTTTTTTTTATAGAATGTTAGAGCCATACCAGCCAAAATTTCAACAGCAACACAGACAAAGTTGTGCGCTTGCGGAAAATTCTGTTTCAGTACCTCCACACGTAAGTCAGCTTAATATAATACTTTAGAAACTCTTTATTACTTATTTAAGCAGCTGTAATATACTATTATAATAGCATTATATATTAGAGGCGAGTCGTGGCGCAGTGGCACAGAGTGTGACTGTAAAACCGACTGGTTGTGGGATCGATCCCCACTTGAGGAGATGAAATATTTACTTATATTTATATTTCCATTTCTTCGCTCTTGTGTCGAGGACAAGCGCGGCGTTCTGCCACTCAACACGCAATGCCTCCAGAATTCGGCAGAAAGTGGAGAACGGAGTGTCTTAATACTAGGTTCCCTCTGCCTACCCTACTGTGTGCGAGATATAGCGTGAAGCTGATTTAATTTTTTTATTTAATTTTTATAATAGCATTACATAATTTTGTGTCTGACTCAACACAATTATTGTAGGCTCGAAACCTATTAAAATTTTAAATCCACAGCTTATTCCACATAGACTACAGGATAGGCAGAGGGAACCTGGTACCTTTTAATATATTAGGTTCCCTGCTCTCAAAACAAACAGAAGGCAAAGCGAAGGCAAGACAAAAGGAACCATCGATATAATAGTCGCACGCCGTCCCACTGTACAATGGTCTTCTAAGCTAAATAATAGAAAAGATATAGATGAATTCTTAGTTATTTATTAGTTAAATAGTACAGTGGATCGATCTCTACAATAAAGTAAAACGTGAAGATGTGTCAAAGTCACTCAATATTTAGACGTTCCCGTCTTTTGATTTTAATTGTGATATTTAAGTTTATTAAAATATTAATGTTTAATCATTTAACCTACTAAAATATAGCTTATATGGAACTCTCCATACATATATATGTAAGTTTCCATATATATATACGTATGTATGGAACGTCCAAATTAGTCTGCCATTGAAAACAGCCTTCGGTCTGATGTAACAAACGACCTACATTTGTTCATTGAATAAAATATGGCAATTGCTACTAATCACACTTCTTTGATAATAGACGTTCCTTCTTACTGTTTATAAATAGCAAGCCGAAAAGTAAATATTATTTATATCTGTTTAAGTAAACGCCATTGTGACGCAGTTAGACCATGTTAGTTTAAATACCACAATTATAAGTTCAAATTTTACTTCTTAGGTCTTCACTCACTATATTTCGTAAAATAAAAATAAATAAATCAGCTTCACGCTGTATCCCGCACACAGCAGGGTAGTCAGAGACAACCTATTGTATTTTGTGTTGATATTATCATGAATGGTTGGCTATTGGTTGCTAATGACACGGAACTTTAACCATCCCTGATTAGTAGAGGATAACAGAGAAGTATGAAAAGGAGAAATGTGTAAGGTTGCATAGCAGGGTAGAGCCAACCTAGTGTTAAGGCACTCCATTCCCCACTATCTGCTGAGTTTCTAAATATTGCTTGTCAATCTTTGTTTGCCAGAGCGGAGAAATGAAAATAAATTAAATATAATCATTCCTCCAAGGGGAGATCAGACCCACAACTGTTTGTAATATGGTTATTATATTTGGAATAATATTTTTTCTAAATTTATATGAGTTTCTATAACAGCACCGTGCATCCCTTTCCCGAGGGTGCGTGTCCTATGACTACGGCGGGTCCTTTCCTTCATATCAACCTTGTGGGTACCTCGCCCACCGACCACGACAGGTAATAATATAATGGTTTGCTTTGTTGCTTAGTTTTCATAGAGAAGTAAATGAAAATCTTAACTACTTTTTAAAAAGAACATTTGTCTCTGAATATCATGCAAAAAAACCTAAAGAAAGCTCTATCAGTTATTATTATATAAGTAATATGATAGAAAAAATAATTTACATTTTCTAAATATTTTGTAGAACTCAGTATTTGTGGGAAGTATGGGCATGGCACTCATACCTGAAAGTCCCCCACGGAGGTCTCGTTCCGCTGCCGACCTCCCAGCCTTGGCTCCAGATACCGGCCACACGCCCAGATCCTCAAGAGCTGCCAGCTTACATAGCGCGGTAGACCTACGAGTTTGTGCTCCGTCCCCTAGGACATCAAGAGCGGCCAGCCTTCATTCTGAAGCACACGGCTCAGTCCAAGTCCACGTCAGAGGTTCCACGACCAATGTTAATAGGAGTCCTAGACGTTTGACTATTACTAATGTGTAATATAATATTTACTTGATTTAATTGTTTTAGTATTGTTTTTTTATTGTTTTGTACAATTTAATTTAATTGATTTTTTTTCTCAATATTATAATCATAATATCATATGCATTTTTTTATTTAGAATATTATATTTTTTTCATTTAATTAATTAGAATTGTATATTAAAAAACTATTATAAATACAATTTTCAATATACATACAGAAGCGCTAACTTAAGAGTAATGTCCTAAAACTATGATAAGTCTAATAATAATGTCTTTAAAATCTTTCTATAAATCTGTAGCAAAACTAGATTCCTTATATCTTTCCCTTCATATCTTCTTCTATTGATAGATTGTAATATAATAAACTAGATGTGTGGTGCTATGTATAAAATTATATGATTATTTTTTATTTACCGTTTCCTTTTTATAACTTAAATAATAATTATACAGTAAAATAACTAATTTTCAGCCAATTTGTCAAATAATTTTGTAGAATATGAAATTATAAAACAATACATTTTGAAATAAAGAAAAACCTAAAAATCTTAAAGCTCTACTAGCAAGGCTTACGTTTAAATCAATTATTAAAGCGACTCTAGAACTTCCAAGACCAATTAATGATTCATCGTTTGTCTTGGCTTTATTGCTTAAATCTGTTTTTATACAAAGTACCTCTAAAATAAATGCTAAAATAAATATTGTAAATTTGCTCTACAAAACTCTCCTATCAAAATAGTTATTTATTAACAAAATAAAAGTTATTACAAAATTGACTTGAATTTTCTGTATTCTTTTTTATTTTCCTTGTTATTTTAAATTAAAGTATGTTTTGAAATAATTGAAACTTAACGAACAATGAAAGGTAATTCGGTACCTCACAACATAACTACTGTATTGTAAAAGTTCTTTAGTACATCGTAATATAATTTTGAATCCCAACATTTCCTAGTGTAATCTGTAATCTAATTTAGCCCTATCAAATTCGTCCTACTATTCTTAGCTTCTAAATTGACGTATGCTAAATTTTATGTTATAAATTTTCTAAATTCTATATATATACAACATTAACATTATTCAAACATAATTATTCCGCGTTAGACTATCCCCGTAGAACGTTTATATTATAAATACTGGGGTTTCCCACGTATTTGTATGAAATTTATTTAATAAAAAAGTCATGCTGACTTTCTTGCGCCGGTTTTTCTAAGGTCTCAGGTATTAACTTTAGTGAACTGGTGGTAAATTATTTGACGTTCAAAACATTTTTTGCATGTAACTTCTTATTTTGAATAAAATTATTTTACTTTTACTTTGATTTCTTGTGTATTTGTAAATGATGAAAAAATCTAACAAAAACTCTGCAAAACTATGTACCTTAAAAGTATTTCATATTTTTCTGTAGTCATTTTAAAATTTTGTCAAAAACGATATTTATATCAAGAAAAAGTAATTTCTCATAATTTTCTGGCAACACTAAATTTAGCATACGTCGTCCCTAGCTTAGTTCCTAGATTTTTTCTTATTCTACTCTATTTCATCTAGTCCTAAAATAATTTTATTGCCAAATATAAAAATTTATCTTGTAAATAATATAAGTTAAGTCTAATAAAGCAGTAAAGGTTGAAATGGTCTTCAATGAAATAAATTTTTAAGATGCTATAATCGTTAAAACAACATTTTGACTCTACATTACGTTTAACTATTACTATACTGTTAGCTTTAATGCAACAAGGCCTTGAGTATTCTCGAAATTATTTTGAAATTAAGATCTAAGACCAAGATTAATACCTATAATTTATTCATTAGATGTATACTGTTAAACAAACACACAAATAAATTACAAAAACTGATCAATTAAACAAAAATGTTAAGTTTACGGATATATGTATAAAACAAAGCGATGCCTAATTATAACCAAATAGATTAAAAAAGTTTTTTCTTAACTCAGTACAATAGATCTGTAAACGTTTATAAAAAAAATAGAAATGCATAAAGGTTTATACTCGTACAACCTTTATGCATTTATAAGATATCTTTTTTGCCATTATATAATCTATACATAATATAGATAAATTATCACCTGTCAGTGTTTCAGTATTAAATTGTATAAAATTTAATTAGAAATAAATTATTTACAATCTGCATACATTTTTTTATTATCTACTTATATCGATATATATCCGCACCTTATCTTATAGAATTTAGTAAATTCATTTGTTCTATCTACATTTTTCGCCATATTTTATATTGAGTACTGTGTGTTATAAATATGTCGATTATAATTTATTCAGTTAAAAAATGTGATCATTATAAACTCTCCAAAAGGAATTAAAACCCGCAACTGTCGCATACACTTTTTCATAAATACATATAAATATATTTTGATTTCACAATAGACCTCCTCAGAGGTTCTTAATTTAATTATTATCAGGTGTAAATATATGAAAAATAAACTATATGAAAGCTAACTTATTACTTAACTAATTCCAACAAGTAATTATCTAAAATAGACAAATTAGGATTTAGTTAGAAAATAATAATATATTAAGTTCTTAATACAACCTAATAGTTTCTAAGCTAAAGGTAAATTTCCATTAAGAAATGAGATCGGTTTACATATAACATATGGGTTTTCTCAGGGAGCTCTGTAACCGCAAGAATGGTAAGTTATAAATTGGGCACTTAGGCCGTGCGTGTGTTCACGCAACTTTGCTATCTAAGTTGTAATAGAAGTATCTATCAACACTATGGACTTTTGAAATATATATGAAAGATAAGTTTGACGTTTTAGTTATTGCCATCCGTTAGTCCTTTATCTTTGGACTTTTGAAATATACACATATGAAAGACAAATGTAGAGTACAAGATATTTTTTAATTTGAAAAATTTACGTAAATTGCTTTTTGTTTATAATATAAAAAGGTGTAGTTTCACACTGTATCCCGCATATCACAGGATCTGCAATAGGCTAATGTCGAGATGAATGTCGCGTTTCTTCTGCATAGCCAGAGCGAGAAAATGAAAATAATTTTCCTCTTTATGGGTATCAAACCCACAACCGTAGCATTTACAGTCTGTCGCTGACGGCCTTTATATCTCCATAAAGAATGAACTATCAAAACCAAGGATTTTAGAAGTGATTCCTTACTTGATATAATATATAAGGTGTCTTAATATAAACGATATAATTTAATACAACAAAAAAATGCAATATTTTTCGATCATGTATCATAATCATAATAAATCACGTTTAAATATAAACTATGACATAATGATACTGACATGAAAGCTTTTCCTGTATTTTGTATTTTACTGGCCATTTCCGGTTTCATTTTAGCAGAACCCCCTGAAACATTACAAAATCCGTAATGTACAAAGGGTCTTAAAATAATAACGATATTACATCTCCAGTAAATTGTATGAGGAATATGTTTTCTTGTAATTTTTGAGATTATCTGTATTTCAGTAACGACATTCTATATGTAAAGTGATACAAATAAACATCTTATCTTTCATTGCAATTTATAACATATTATGTCTTTTTTGCGACAATAACATCTTTAAAATTATAGTACTTTGTGCAAAACTAAACACACGTGCTTTTGAAGTAGATGTTGGTTCAAATCTGTTTGAGGTATTTTATATATTTTATTATCTTTATCGATCTAAATCATACGACTAACCCCCAACTACATTTATGAAAATTTTATTATATATATTGTTAGAAATCGGAAGTTTTAAAAAAAAACACGATAAAACACATCGTATATACGTCATCACCTAATCACCTAATAACAATACTTCACACTAGTTTCCATCAAATAGGGACCGTTGCCGACTAATATATATATATATATATATATTGGACAACAACATTTTTCAGAGTTAATATGAAAGCGTCAGTCGTACACATTTACCTTTATATTATACCTTTAAGGACTTAAAAGGTCACGTAACATTCTATTTTTTGTTGTTGTATTTTCGTAAAATTGTGAAACCAAATATTTTCAAGATTTATGGAGATGGATTACATCTATATACAAAATCGAAATACTATTTGTATAGTAATATACTATTATTTCTATGATTAAAAAATCACACTATATCACGATGGGGGGAGGGGGTGTAGTAAGATATCACGTGTATTTATTTTGTAAATTAAGCACCTTGGTAATAATAATAATAATGATCATGAAACTTAAACTTAACTTCACGCTTTACCCCTAGCACCCCGCTAGAGGTAGTCAGAGAGAACGGAGCGCCAAACGCTACGGTCATTCTGGAGGCAGTGCGTGTTGAATGTCGGAACTCAACAGCGCATTTTGCCTCGATACCAGAGCTAAGATACGAAAATATTAATAAATAATAGTTCATTCCCTCGAGTGGGAATCGAACCCACTACCGTCGCATTATAATTACACCTTTGCGCTACTGCGCCATTTGCTTGTATAATTTAATCTAAATTAGTGTATAATAACAGGTAGTAACCAAATTACAGGCACGCTTTGTAGTGATTTGAGCAAGAATTCAATATTGATCAAATACCACGTATACTGAAAGCGCTTTTCCAACAAACTCGATTAAGTGTGAAAAGGAAGCTTTCACAAGATATGACCGTCACTTTATGAATAAACCCGCTTTAAAGTATCGACAGAAATATTATAATGTTATTTTTACAAAAGCATTTACGAAGTCACCGTAAGTTGTCGTTGAATTTAAGTGTTTTAAAATCTTAATAAGTGGTTATTATACATTGCAATGTGAGGTGCGAGTAATGCCGCACAAGCGTGTGACTGTAAATATGACAGGTTGTAGGTTTGATTCCCACTCGAGGAATTAAATATTTTCATTTTTATGCTCTAATGTCAAGGAATAGCGCGGCTTTGTATTCCGCTACTCAACACGCAATGCCTCCACGATTCGGCAAGTAGTGGTTGTGCTACTACATGCGTGATACAGCGTGAACCTGAAAATATATATTATATTTGTTGTATACATAGCCGTGTGACTTATGAATAGATGTCGTTGCCATTTACGGAGTGCCCACGCTAAAGTTTCTATGTGTCACAAAATGTTGATAATAATGATGATGATAGCCTTTTGGCAGATTTCAGTCACCTTGTTAGATTAGCACATTAGATGGACTTGGTTTGGTGGTTAGTCTGAATCTGTAATCTTAAACTAAAGAGAAGTTACTTTATAAAACTTAAAAATCTAATTATTTTTTTAATTATTTAATACTTAATTGATTCTTTTTAATAACTTTGAACTCACAAATATAGCGTTCACCAACTCGATATCAACATCCGTTGTCTGTTGTAGTATGTAGTCTACTAAAAACTATAAAATAAACTAAATCTTACAATTAAATATTACAATTTTTACTTTAATAAGAGTGATCTAGTTTTATTTTCGCATAAGATCTCTAGAGATGCAGTGAAAACATAAAATTAAAAGAAACCCGAGATAAAAACCGAGATTAAATGTTAAGACCACTTTCCTTTAGTCAAGCATTGCCTTAAGATATACCGTTAAGATGGCCAACGAGACAGTATTTAAAAAAATAAAAGTAAAATCTACATACATATCTACAAGAATAATAAAAAGGAGCTTTCAAGTAAATATTATGTTGCCTAAATTTAAAAATAGGTTTGCTGAAATTTGAAACCTGTTACACTTTTGAAACATTCACTATAAATTGACACATAAGTGTGTCCCACATATATTAGGGCAGGCAGAGTAAATTTAGTGTCAAAACACTCCATTCTCCATTTCCCATTTAGATTTGTAACATTGTGATTTTGAGTGGCGGAACTCAACGTCGCACCTCGGGCTGCCTGAGTGAGGATGTCCAATTAATATACTCTTTCTCCTAAGTGGGATTCGAGCCCACAACCAGCCATGATCATCTCGGTAGTACATATATGTGTATAGAAATAAATCTATTTCCAAACTTGATACTTCATGTAGCCTATCACGATAATTCATAGTAATAAATCTTTTCACCATTCTTTCATAAGACATATTTTTCGACACAACATCATTTGTCAACACGAAAATAATAAGCTTCGACAGGTTAACACAAATTGACACATTCCTATAAAAGATAACTTCGCGTTTACAACGCAAGATTTTTTAGGTAAACTCGTAAAGTAGTTTCAATAGTCTTCGGTTGAAAGACTATGCGCAATATTTGAACCGTCATGGCGCAGTGAGAGAACGTCTGTCTGTTATAAGGATGGTTGCGAGTTCGATCCACATTAGGAGGAATTATATTTTATAGCTTCACGCTGCATCCCGCTTATAGCATACGAAACCAGAAAACTAGCAAAACTTAAAATTTTAAGAACTCACTTTGCCAAAATGAGGTAGTGATTTCAAACATATCATCACTACCTCATTTTGACAAAGGGCTTGTAGCTCTTAAGCTTCTAATCCGATTTTCATAAAACATAACAAAGAACCCCAGTGATGAATAAAACTTTTCATAAAACTCGACTCAAATCGGTTCCTTAATTCAGGAGTTACAGTGCCACAGACAGATGCATAGACACGTAAAACTTATAATACTTTTATAAAGTGAAGAATTACAAGGTAAATAAAAATTTTAAATAGTATTACGTTCCAGAAATATTTACTTTTATCAAAATTTCATTTTTTTAGATTCACGTTGTATCTAGCATAAAGCAGGGTTGGCAAAGGGAACCTGGGAGCCTCATATTAAGACATTAAGATACTTCCGTTCTCTTTTTTCCGCCGAATTCTCCAAGCGAATTGCGTTTTAAGTGGCGGAAAAAAAAGAAATGAAACAAAAATTAAATATTTTACTTCCTCGAGTGAAAATCGACCCTACAACCGGTCGCGTCTACAAACACACTGCGCCAGCATGATCTCTTACAATTATAATTTTTATTTTCTAAATATAGGCACATACGAATATAGGAGGGCCCGAGCGACCCTAATTATCGATTTCAAATCGGAAGTGATGTTTGCCGTTGTCGAGTTTCATTTTAGCGTGAAAATTGCGTAATAAATTCCTTCACTCGACCCATCGGAAACATTAAGAATTTTCAACGTAAAATATTTGAGGTTTTTGTGAGTGCAATCAACGCTAATTGCGAGCTTTTTCGTATGTGGCGAAAGCGTTTTTAAAATAAAGAAGAATATAAATATTTTCCTTGACACTTATGTGTAATATAAAAAACATGAAGAGAATTTTGTTCGGATTATTATTATGCTCTGTTATATACAGTGTATAACAATAATATATATAATTTCTAAATATAATAAGATATATCAGTTTCACGCTGTATCCCGCATACAGCAGGGTAGGCAGAGGGAATCTAGTGTTAAGACACTATGTTGACACTATGACCCCAATGTACAAGAAGTTAATAATGAAAAAAATAGCTTCAAGCCGTATCACGCATATAGCAATGGAAAGAATAGTGTTAAATCTTATCATGTTACCAGAGCGAGGAAATGTCAATTCCCCCAAGTGGGAATCGAAATAATAATTACGTTTACAGTTATATGTTGTGCCACTGCACCACAATATTTCTATATGGCTCTAAAGAAACTCATTTAGCTTCCTTGAAGTGTTTGTTTCTTTCTTCATGCTATTTATTACTTTAATTTTTACACAAAAAAGCCACGAAGTCAAGCCACTCTGACTCTTATACAATAAAGTTAAAAATATTTTTAATATCAAATATATAACACATAAGTAAAATAAATCAATAATACTATTTATTTTACTTATGTAGTCCAGCCGTGGCGCAGAGACAAAAAGTGTGACTGCAAAATCGTGCTGGTTGTGGGTTCGATCCCCACTTGGAGCGATGAAATATTTATTTACATTTCATTTCTTCGCTCTGGTGTCGGGGCAAAGCGCGGCGTTGAGTTCCGCCACTCAACACGCAATGTCTCCAGAACTCGGCGGAAAGTGGCGAACAGAGTATTTTAACACTAGGTTCCCTCTACCTACTCTGCTGTGCGGGATACAGCATGAAGCTGATTTAATACATAAGTATTTAATAAAATTCAAATACAAAAAAAAAGGAACCATTTTTGTAAAATACCACTTTTTTATTAAGATTAATTTATATAAAAACAAGTATTTCTTCAAAGAAAAATTATTATTTTTGATTAAGGCCTTCAAAATTCAGCTTTTGTAGTTTGTATTTGTAACGTTTTAGACAGCTTCATGTCAAATATACTGACTTTTTAATATTAAATTTAATTTTGTAAGTATAATATTTTTATCTTTCATCTTTTTTTTTCTTACCTACTTACAGCCTTACACATTTACTATTGTTTTACTTTTTTCGCAAAGACCGTAATTCTATAGACAAAGGAATAATATATGCCAACCTGCATTTTTGTTTAATAATAATGAATGAATATAGCCAGGATATGGTAAGAAAATTAAGATAATAATAAGAATTAATAATACTAAAATACGTTTACCTTAAACGTACAGACGTTTGCCATATTCCCCTGACTGACCGTGCAATATAATTGTTTTATTCAGGGAAACAGAACCGATAATTACTGTGTTAGTACGTTATACTTTTCCATTCCTATTATTTGTCCAATATTTGCCAAAATATCAATTATTTTATTAATATCAATGAATAATATCATAATGCCCAACGTATTCTAGGGCAGTTGAAGCTTTTTTGTTGAAAATTAGTTGATTTTTTTTCATTTTGGTCGCTAAAATAAACTGCGACGTTCACGTCACGAAAATTATGAGGAATGGAAACGGAGTGTCTTAAATCTAGTTTCTCTCTGCTTACATCAGAAGTGTGACGTTAAGTGTGAAGCTGATTTCTTATGATTTCTAAGAACTTTTATACAGACTTAAAAATCACATCCAAAGTCACTCAAAAAATAACTCTAGAAAATGCTCACCACTTAATATATAATATGAAGACGATTAGAATTTTTAAAAAAGTGTCTGACAGGCATCACGCAAATGGCGGTGCGAGATAAGCTCGCAAATTGGAGGCGACGAGGACTGAATGTGGAAATACGTCGAGATTTATGTCGGACGCTTCCCTTCAGTGAAACTGACTTTGTTTTTATTTAGCATTTGCTTTCACTGAGAGAATGTTTGTTTATTTTATTTTTTTCATTTTCAAGCATTTAGTTGAATGTTGAATAAAATATTATTAGGGTATAATTTCTGATTTTTTTTCAGTTATTAAAATACATATATACTAACAGCTCTGTCGTGAAGTACGGTTACAAGCGTACGACTGTAAACGCGACAGGTTGTGCAAATACCCACTCGTGGAAATAAAATATTTTATATTTTCATTTCTTGGCTCCGGTAATAAGGCACAGCGCAGTATTCCGCCACTCAACACGCAATGCCTCTAGAATTCATTGAAAAATAAGGGATAGAAGTGTCTTATTGGGAACGGAGTGTCTTATAATCGGGTTCCCTCTACCCTATCATGGTATGATCGGGATACAGCGTGAAGCAAAAATAAACAAATACATTGCATGCTGGCAGGTGGCACTATGGTATAATACATCTATAATAAATGATTTGAAGTCCTCTCCACTGATAAACAAACGTTAAATAGGTGACCATTAGTATTTACCAATAGTCTCAATTTTTTTTAATTTGCTTAATAAATTTATTAACTAAATAACAATAAAAATCCTTCGATACAAAATTCGTTTTGGGAGTTGACTTGTTTTTAATCAAGGCCCAGTTGAGACGATTCACTATTGTAGGCTGTAATAATGAGTCCAAAGTACCTACTATACGCGAATTTTCTTTTCTAATTAACCAAAACGCGGCGGCCCGTTCTGTTACCTTGTACACAGTGTTCACAAATGACTGAAAAATGAAGAACAAATAAATTTATTACTACATTCTCGTTTAAATACTGTATACTTCTTACACTTCCTTAACACTCTTTCTATATTACTTAATAAAAACAACCAATTTCAAACAGTAAACTAAAAAGTTGAAATTGAGTTATTCGTCCATTTGTTGCGCACATATAATAATAATGCAAATTTAAAACTTATAGGGTGTTCTCATGAATAGCATTGTCAGAACTAGACGAAATTAAAATGGAACCACACTGGAAGCACCAGCTTTCAAATAAAAAGAGAATACTCAAAATCAGTTCACCCAGTCAAAAGTTCTGATATAATACAAAAAAACCGTGAAAAAAAGATCTCCTATTTTTACAGAAGTTAGTTAAAATTTACTCAAGTTGAATATACATTTCAAACTATTTATAACCAATAAAGTTAATTAAAATGAAACTGTGTGGGGAAAAAGTTCTCACAAGACGCACAATTTATTAGTTCAATCAAAGATTAGTATACAGGAGAAGTGTTAAGGTTAGTATTTTCTTGATTTCCACAAATATTAAACAGAAAATTATTTTCTTAAAGTATCAAAATGCATTAATACAAGTTTTAACATTTAATAATCTACCTATCTTCTTGCTTCTAATTTTTATACGATTTTTAATAAAGTTGTGGGTTGCGTTTTTGATAAGTGAGAGAATCAGTCACAAGTGTTTGTTTTAAACGTAAATATACTAATAACTGTTTGAATTAAATTGTTGTAATTTTATATACATTACAAGGGCTTTGACCAATCTGCCAAAATTAATACACGTAGACTAATTAGTTAGTGAGTTATGAAGGGAAAATTAGCTTAAAATGATTGAAATAAAATACATTTTGCGTGAATGAATATGAATATATGAAAGCACATTTTTTAAATAGCCACGTCATTGGAACCAAGTAAAGCATAATTTAAGCTAAATTTAACTAAACTTTATATAACGCCACTGGCTACGATGAAATACTATAAAATGACGATTTGATTGATAAAATTTCATTAAAGCATAATTAAATGTGACGTTACGTGATTTTTTAAAAAAATATATTTGTTAGCGTACATTTTAAAGCCCGTGTTGCTTAATAGCATTTATGCGAACAGAAACATTTGCATACAAAAGAATAATATTTATTTTGCGTTTCATGGAACTGAATTTGTTCAGTACTTACTATATATAGGTTTCGAGCAAAAAAAATTCTGAGAGATTTTTTAAAAGCTTTATGTCATATCTTTATAAACTCCCTCTATAAAGCAAATGTTAGTTTAAAAAAATGTCTAATATATCTCTAGAATCTAAGAATCTCTAGAATAAACTAACTTGTACAGCCAAGCGTCATTTCTATTTATATTTTTATTCTTTGGCAAAAGTAATAACAATTTGTGGGAACAGAAGAGAACTAATCATCATAACAATAAGCCTGAACACCTGAAACTAGGGCGTTCGTTTGTTTTCATGCTTACAACGCAAATATTTTAGCTTTACTTTGTCTTCTACCATCGTGGGAAATATGTGGCTTACAAGAACTACACTATGTATAAATTACGATTTTCAATTTGTTGTTTTATGAGTACATTTATATTATAAAAATAAAAAATAAACCAGCTTCACGCTGTATCCCGCACACAGCAGGGTAGGCAGAGGGAACCTAGTGTAAGACACTCCGTTCCCCACTTTCTACCAAATTCTGGAGGCATCGCGTGTTGAGTGGCAGAACTCAATGCCGCGCTTATCCTCGACACCAGAGCGAAGAAATGGAAATATAAATTTAAGTAAATATTTCATCTCCTCGAGTGGAGATCGAACCCACAACCAGTCGGTTTTACAGTTACACTTTGTGCCCCTGCGCCACGACTGCCCTCTACTATATTATATATAAATTACAATTTTCAATTTGTTGTTTTATGAGTACATTTTTGTTATATATAGTAATAAATAATATATCCCTGTAAAAACAACGACTATAAAATAAATTACATAAATTGAAGTGTCTATAAAATAACTAATAACTTAATACGTCATCATTTTAACATCTTAATTGCATTTTTTTCAGCTTCACACTGCATCCCGCGTGTAGCAGGGTAGGCATAGGAAGCCTAGTGTTAAACATTCCACTCTCCACTTTTCGCCGTATTCTGGAGGCATTGCGTGTTGAGTGGCGTAACTCACGCCGCCCTTTGCTTCGACACCGCTTCGATAAAATATTCAATATTTCATTTTCTCGAGTGGGAATCGAACTAATAGCCGTGAAATGTCGCGTTTACAGTTACACGCTTGAGCCCCTACTTTATTGGTAAATTAATTATTGGTAAATTTCTTTAAAATAAAATCGATTTTATCTCAAACAAATTTAACGAATTATAATATTAAAATACATATTTTATCTTTAATGTATCAAATTGATTCTTTTATTCCAATAAGTCGTATTCAGCGAACGGTAGATTTAATAAGGAAGGGTTAATAAAGACTTTGCCTTAGGGAGATATATAAGATTATATATATTATTTGAAATTAGATTAAAGGTTTTACCTTCTTATATTTTTAAGGTTCCGTACCTCAATAGGTAAAAGTGGAACCCCTATACGATCGCTCTTTGTCAATCTATTCGTCTGTCACGACCATATATCACGAAATTAATATCAAATATTCTGGTCTATGTTCTCTTGAAGTCCAAAAAAATCAAGCTTCTAAATCAACGTAATGACACGGTCTTAAAGTCCTAAAATTGGTACGGAAGCCTCGGTGGGCGAGTCCGATCCGCACTTAACCGGTTTTTAGGGTCTCGTACCTCTGAAGGAAAAAAATAACCCTTATAAGATCACTTTGTTGTCTGTCCGTCCGTGTGTACAGACAGACGTCTGTCTGTCAAGAACCTTTATCTCAGGAACGCTTAGAGATGTCAAGTTGAAATTCAAACCACAAACTCAGATCTACGGTCCTTTGATTACCTGAAAAGATCGTAACATTTATTTCAAAAAATGATATGGGCGTTTATATAGTAAAAAACCCTCGGTGAGAAACCCGACTCGCGCTTGTCCGGATTTTTTTATAGATACAGTATGGAGGAGATACATTTATGGAAGAATGCTACTAAGAGGCTTACATAATTATTTTGCAGTAATAGAATAAGTAGAAGTTTACCAATTTGAAACCAACTACCAACAAAAAGATTACCAGTTAAACCCAAGTACATCCACAACCGTCATTCTCAATCTTTTATGAATTATGTAATTAGTAATTTTGCCTAAGTTATATTTTAGAAATACAGTTCCCACGGGATAGTGAGTGGGATGCCGTCAAGACTTCTCGGAAACGTAGGTCACTGTTCCCTTTTTTATTAATAAGGATATTATACTTTTATTATAATTATATAACTTAAAATGACAGTTTTCTACTTAATATATAGACTAAAATATCCTGTAGGGCATTATTTTATTTATAAAAAGATCTTTAATAACTTTACTTAAGAGTCTAGACAAGATTTTTAAAAAACCTGATATAGTTTTAGTAATAAGTCATTAGCCTAAGGGAGCACTAGTAGTTTAAGTGAGAAAGGATCTTGGCAAGGGTCATCCAACTCTGAGCCAGGCTGAATTTATAGCGACACAATCGGTGGAGATATCAGACCGCACCAATATATATGGACTTTAATAGTGTAATCTTATGTAGTTAATAAAATTTAACTATTAAGATAGATAGTGTGGCGCAGGGGCACAAATGTGTGGCTGTAAACGCGGCTGGTTGTGGGTTCGATCTCCACTCGAAAAAAAATAAATATTTATTTAAATTTATTTATTTCTTCGAGGAAAATTTCGCGGAAATTGGAGAAGGCAGTCATTTTGTCAAAACGAAAAAAGAAAATTGAAAAATTACATCAAGTATACATAATATTTTTTTATATTGATAATTTTAATTTATGACATAGGTATATGAATATATATGTAAATATATTGATATAATATTATATACTCAAGCACACTAACATATTTATAGAATGCTTTTTTGCGGTAAGCCGGCTTTTAGACATATTTGTGCAACAAAAAAATTATAGAGCCCGTCGTGGCACAGGAGCACAAGGGTGTGGCTGTAACGTGACGGTTGTGTTGGAATGAATTATTATTTATAAATATTTTCATTTCTTTGCTCCGGCACCAATGCAAATGCCCGGCGTTGAGTTTCGCCACTCAACACGCAATGCCTCGAAAAAATTGACGGAAATTGAGGAACGGAGAATCTTAACACTAGGTTCCCTCTGCCTATCCTGCTGTGTGCAGGATATAACGTGAAGCTTATAAAAATTATAAATACAAAATATAAATCACTAAATAAATTATCTTTAAAAATATTTAAAAAAAGTGAAAACCGAAAATAAATACATATATTTTAGTAGATACATATTGAGAAAAAAAATGTGAAATATATAAATCTTCCAATAGGCAATCACGTCGCGGCGACACGAAATGACTGTACATTATCTGCCCGGGCTTCCTATCAATTACGTTAAAGATAAATCAAGTAGAATGACGCGTTCGAATGTAACCGTAGAACTCAATTTGGGAGGATATTTTTGATACTTACTAAAGCGTTGGTTATCTTTTTTTAGATTCATGTATCCCACACATATCAGGGTAGGCATAAGGAACCTGGGAACCTCGTGTTAATACTCTCCGTTTCAAATAAGACACTTTCGTTACTAATTGTGTATTTAGTGGCGAAATTCGCCGTTAATAATATACTATGTTATTATTATCGACAGAAAGTTTTCGTAAGTCTTAAAATTAGTTAGGTGTTATACCTTGTTAATAATAGGAACAGCTTCACGCTATAGCAGAATAGACAAAAGGTACCTAGTGATAAGACACTGCTAAACGAACATATTGTTAGATATATAAAAATAGTCCTTCTTTCGTAGCTGTAGCCATAATCTGTCGTAGATATTAAATATATATTACAATTTTATAAATTTACCTTTTAAATTAAATACTACGAGGCCGTCGTGTCGCAGTGACATGAACGTGAGACTGTAAGCGCGACGGTTGTAGGTTCGATACCCACTCGTAGAATAAATTATTGTTTATTTACATTGTCATTTCTTCGCTCTGGTAACAAGGAAAAGCACGTCGTTGACTTGCACCACTCCACACGTAATGCTTCGAAAAAATTCGGCGGAAAGTGAGAAACGGAGTATCTTAATACTAGGTTCCCTCTGCCTACCCTGGTGTATACCTGGGATAAGGCGTAAAGCTGAAAAAAAAAACTAAAACATTGTAATTAAACACGTAGAAAAAGTGGTATACATATACAAAACAAAACAAACTTATATGCCTATAGAGTAATTGCAAACAACCGGATTAGCGTTGGGTGCCTTTAATAAATTATAGTGGATTTATTGTAAAAGTGCCGCCCTCGCGGCTGCCCTCGTAATTCGATTTTGATATATCACTGGTCGTAACCAACCCAAGTGGAAATCTGATCTTTTATATTAATAACAGTGTGAACTTCTAGCATAATTGATATCATATCGTTTTAATTTGTTTTAATTCTTATTCTAGTTTTATACAGTCCAGTCGTGGTGCAAGAGGATTTTATTGGTTCAACTCCCACTAACATACAGTGTGAAGCTGTGGTAACGAGAAAATGAACCGGTGTTGAGTTCAGCCACTCAACACGCAATGACTTCAGAATTTGGCGGAAGGTGGGCAACGGAAGTGTCTTAACACTAGGTTATACCCTCTGCTTACCTGGCTATGTGCGGAACAGTAAACGTGCATGAAACTAAGAAAATCTTATTATGTCCAATACATTTTAGAACTATTATAAGTTTCGAGTAAAATATATAAATGTTCGAAAACGTCTACTCTCATATATCATCGTCTTTCTGTAAGTTTGAATAACACTTCAAAAACTAAGTCAATTTTATTAGTTCGACTTGTAACTATGTAACTTTGTTACTAACATATATGTAATAAAATCTAAGAAACTGAATTTGACACACTTGTTATAATTGTGTCATTATGAAACTTGGCAGTTATTCGTAGCTTTGATAGGAAAATACAATAAAATGGTATCATTGAGTTGGTGGAGTGGTTGGGGGCCAGTCGTGGCGCAGGGGCACAAAATGTGACTGTAAAATTGACTGGTTGTGGATTCGATCTCCACTCGAGGAAATAAAATATCTATATATATAAAAGTCTATCTATATATATAAAAGGACATGTACCTGACTCACTGAGATAAGACGCACGCACAGCCGCAACCGCTGTGCGTAGAAACGTGAAATTTATACAGATGTTTATTTTCATAATCTGGACATCCACTAAGAAGGGATTTTGAAAAATTTTAACCCTAAAGGGATGAAATAGGGGTTGAAAGTTTGTATGAAAAAAATGTTAAATCGGCACCGATTTTTATAAAATTTGAAATTTAGACTCTTAAAAATATTTAATTGAACACGTGTTTCATGGTTTTTTAGAATTCACCCCTAGAGTTTCAAATAAGGGTTTGATAGTTTATATGCAAAAATCTTTAAATCGCCACCGATTTTCATAACAATTTAAATTCAGACTGTTAATAATATTTTATTGAAAAGTGTTTCGTGGTTTTTTTTGAATTCACCCCTAAGGGTGCAAATAAGCTGGCGAAGCCGCGCGCGCCCGCTTGTTTGCACCCTTAGGAGTGAATTCTGTCTCTCGGGAACAGAGTGTCATAACATTAGGTTCCCTTTGCCTACCCTGCTGTGTGCGGGATACAGCGTGAAGCTGTTTTTTTTACTGAGTTGGTGTGATGATGGAGCCATGATCTGAATAGTAGAACTCATCACAGGGTTACAATATTATATGTAATTCTTAGCTCTAAGCATATTCTTCACTAGTAGTTTGTTATTTACACATTATTATTAAAAAAAATACTCGAACCTACGACCCCTGAGAGCCAAAATAATATAAACCAATACTATCATTAATCGTAGTATACTCTTATCTTTACATGTAATATATTACCAAGTAAATGTTATCGCCAAATTGCATTCGACGCATAAACTACGTGATAAAGATCGTTAACAGCATCCGCATTGTCTTGCATATTGCATGCTAATAATTTTCTGCTCAATTTTTGTTTATACATACATAAAAAGTATAATATTTTTATATTTCTTCTGATTTCGAAATAAAAACTGTCATTAATTTATGTTAATATTTTTTTAAAAAGTGGCCAAGTGCGATTTGTCTTTGTCCATCAAGAGATTCGTAGTAGTAAGCATAGATTAGGGGATAGATTTAACCAAATAACACTATTATATTTGTTTATTCGCCAGCAAAATTATTTTAATCATACAATCTATCAATTGATTCAATTAAAGATGGCCTGTTTCTACGAATGTCAAGGTCATTTTCAAAGATTTATCTATAGACATCCTGCGGGTATAGATTTGAGGAAAAAATATTTGCTAGTTTCAATAAATATAATCAGTCCCTCGAGTGGGGATTGAACCTACGGCCACAAATATATGTAACCAAAATTAATAATTAATTAGTTATTACTATGAAATACACACATTCAGATTCAACGATTCACAGTCGGTCACATTAGTCACGGCGAACTTTCTTCAAACAATAGAGTCGCGGTTTCATAATGTTAGGAACAACGGCATGCACACATGCGATCTAAGCTGCTTATCAACTCCAACTTTTTACATTTATACTATAGAATAAAGGGCGTCTAGGGATATTTGTAAGGAAAATATGAAAATAATCTAATATGTTGGTAGGTAAACAATGGTTTTATCATTTCAGATGAAAACAACATAACATCTACAAATAAAAAAAAAAACAAAAAAATAATAGAGAAGCAGTGTTGAAAAAAATAGGTATGCTGACTGTAGTAGCTATCGGTGTGTCGCGAAATTACCACGACCGCGTGGAAGACACCATCATATATCTGTAACTTTACTCGCTTGACTTAATTACGCTGGTCAGGCTTTGTACCTCGTGGATCGTTAGTATATGGGAGCAAGATTTTCTCTTCCCCATCCCTGGTTGATAAGAAGTTATTTCCACTCCTGTGCGAAGTGTTAGTGGAATGCAATGCTCTTAGTTAACTCTTAGTTACTTTTTAATATAGGTATTGTTTTTAAAAACATATTACTATTAGTAAACTAAAGTAAAGCAGATTAGTAAATTAATAATTATGTAGTTCAAGCGAGTAAAACCGCCAGCTGGTCGCTAGAATTTAATAAGACTCAATACATTTCCCCGCTTGTGTGAGACAAATTGCGGCGTTGAGTTTCGTTAATCATCAAGGAAATTCGAAAATATATTATCTCGCCACTAGGTTCTCTATATCTATGTTGCTACGTGATACAGCGTGAAACTAAAAAAAATAAACTACAATTGAACCATGTGATCAAGTGGTAAAAACAAATATAAACAAAAACCCCACATTCCTTTTTACTTAAGCTTCCTTTTATTCTCATGCAATAAAAAGTAATACCTTAAATGTGAACTAAATGGCGTTTATCCATACGAAGACCGTTTACAGGCGAACGAACTAAGACAATGCTCATTTCTAAGGACGTCTACCTTCGCGACACGATACAATCATTTCGTTCGAGAAAAGAATATAAGATTTCTCTAATTCAGACGTGAAATGTATATATTATCAGCTTAACGCTGTATCCCGCACACTGCAGGGTAGGCAGAGGAAACCTAGTGTTAAAACACTCCGTTCCCCACTTTCTGCCAATTTCAATTCTGGAGGCATTGCGTGTTGAGTGGCAGAACTCAACGCCGCGCTTTGCCTCGACACCAGAGCGAAGAAATAAATTTAAGTAAATATTTCATCTCCTCGAGTGGGGATCGAACCCACAACCAGTCGGTTTTACAGTCACACTTTGTGCCACTGCGCCACGACTGGTCTCAATAGATAGCTATATCTATCTTAATACATACATTTCATATCTATCTCTACTATCTTTATAAATATAGTGAGAAAAAAATAAGTCACTATATGAACAGTGACTTTTGTTTTCACGATTATTACACATTTTAGTATTATAAATTTTTAGAAATCCGACGTTTCGAGCACTTTGCAGTATTTCGTGGTCAAAAAAAAAGATTAATTAATTAAAACAATTCTACATTAATAAAACAAATAATATAGCAATATCAATTAGTATTAGACGTAAAATGCTATACAAAATTGCTTCTGACCAACTCTATTTACTTTAAAATAAATAAAAGTAGATTAGATAAGCCAACGCTCGTCAAATGGCCAATATTTAAAGAGTGTATTATAAAATTATCATATAATAGAAATATTACTTTTATCTCGCTCATCATATTGAGATATATGGGGTTAGTACTAGAGTACACTATAACTTGCCGAGCGAGTTGACCACGTCACGTTATTACTTATTTAAAAATATATTTAATAGTGCATAGGTATTGGTTGTTGGCGGTAAACGGATATGAAGTGTCTTAGTAGTCTTAGTTCTCTCTGCCTGCCTCTCTAAGTTCGAAACAAGGTGTGAATCTATAAAAATATTTTTATAAAAAATATTTTATATTCTTTTTATATTTTTATATATTTTACAGCGTAACCCTTTACAACCCACTTCATACGATAGTGAGGGTTGATTTTCAAAAAATCTTGTGCCTACACAAATCGACTTTTCGAGACGCAACCGGCCTCGATCGATCGTGAGACTTATCCTTTTCTTGGAAAAATACGCGCGGGCCTCTTGCGAACATGTTTGAACCTGTCAATCGCCCGTTACCACTGTGAAGGATGGCTGCGTTTTTTGGCGCTTAACCTCGCCCGGGTAACTATTGGTTTATTCATTAAACTAGCGGCCCGCCCACGGCTTCGCTTCCGCTTTCCGCTTAAAATACACGATTATTGATTTAAGCAGAATTGATTAACAACTATAATAAAATAAAATAAATAAATAAATCAGCTTCACGCTGTATCCCGCACACAGCAGGGTAGGCAGAGGGAACCTAGTGTTAAGACACTCCGTTCCCCACTTTCTGATGAATTCTGGAGGCATTGCGTGTTGAGTGGCAGAACTCAACGCCGCGCTTAACCTCGACATCAGAGCGAAAAAATGGAAATATAAATTTAAGTAAATATTTCATCTCCTCGAGTGGGGATCGAACCCACAACCAGTCGGTTTTGCAGTCACACCTCGTGCCGCTGCGCCACGACTGGCCTCACACCCTATAATAGAATAACAAACAAATATAAAGACAACATACAACAACATATATAATATAAAGACAACTATAATGACTTCTAATATGATTTTTTGTTACTTTAATCTGTAATATTCTATTATGATTTTTTTACGACATTATCGTAACTTGTAAGAATTTTTGATTGTTTCGAACTAAAA
This sequence comes from Heliconius erato x Heliconius himera, assembly GCA_013421005.1. Classification (NCBI taxonomy): domain Eukaryota; kingdom Metazoa; phylum Arthropoda; class Insecta; order Lepidoptera; family Nymphalidae; genus Heliconius; species Heliconius erato x Heliconius himera. The sequence goes on along the minus strand of JAATLQ010013528.1, from coordinate 111 downwards.
AATATGACCAATGTCGATATTTGATATTCAGAAATATACATAAAGCTAATTATTTATTATATATACATATATATATATATATATATATATATATATATATATATATATATA
>JAATLQ010013527.1:25708-46666 GCA_013421005.1 Heliconius erato x Heliconius himera | reverse complement strand
GTAAGATCTCATATTCTTTTAAGTTTTTAGAGTTTTTTTTGTTTAAATAGGACTTGTTATTTTTTTATCATTTTTTAAATAGAGGTTAATATTTTTGTTACCAAAAACAAGTGCCTTAGATCTCATTATGTGAATTAATAAAAATAAATTGAATTTACTGTATATTTTATTTTCTTTACACGTAAATATATACCTTATATAATATATACCACTTATTTCATTTAATTTTATTGAAAAAAATATTTTAAGTGCCGGTTTATTTTCGGGTATGTCACACCCCGCCACATGCTATAAGTAACTTTTCTTCACCACACTCCCGCCGGGTTAAATACCTATGTTCAATTATATAGGGTTTTTTTGTCAGCACCACTTTAAATGAAACCATAGTTATAACTACTATATAAAAACCCCAAAAATTAAAAAGTTATTTTTTCAAACAAATAAATAATAAAATTATCGTTGTAAAATAAAATATAATTTGTCGAGAACGACTCACGCACAAATAAACCTATCAAAGGGAAACCGCCGCATACGCCTCATTCCGAAATCGAGTCGTAGATATTGGCGGCAAAGTTCAAAGTTCTAAAGATTTTAGTAGTATTTTTGTTATTGGTATCTATGCGTAACCGCGTCACACGAAATATATGATTAAACATCGTGAAATGAAAAAAAAAACCTACGTCTGCAATGTTGCTTAATTTCTTTAGGTTTAAAATATTTTATCTTATATGATGTTTCCGTAAATGGAACGCTGACGCTTCTCTTCTCTTATTTGTTAAAGGCCGTCGCTGCACAGGGGCACAAAGTTGTGACTGTAACGCGACTGTTGTGGGTCCGATCCCCACTTGGAGGATTGAATTATAATTTAATAATATTTTCATTTTGTTTATTAATATTTTCATTTCGCACATCAGTCATACGCAATATATTAACACTAAGTTGCCCTGCTAAAGGCGGGATAAAGCGTGGATCTGGTTTTAGCTTTGTGTGAACCGATTGAAATAAAGTCCAGTCCAGTCGAGGCCAGTCGTGATGCAGCGGCACGAATTGTGACTGTAAAACCGACTGGTTGTGGTTTCGATCCCTACTCGAGGAGATGAAATATTTACTTAAATTTATACTTCCATTTTTCCATATCCTATAAAATTGCTTAGTTATGATTTTTTTTGGCTATATTTCTAATAATGTCTTTGTGATTCTTGTACCTATATAAACTCAGGTGATGAGACCAGCGATCAAACTGTCTGTTTTGAAGCTAAGAGCCATAGCTGCTATAAATAACAGTGTGCTCATATTACATCTTAAGATGGCCATTATCAGTAATTTCCTTTTGTAATACATGTTATAAAATTCCAGTTTAGAAAAACAGAATGTAGTGATAAGGCGCTACATTATTCAGCTTTCGTATTATTTAAATGTTTGAAAACAAAAATATTAAATTTTTCCTAGCTCTTTACTTCTTTACTGAAATTTTTTCTCTCATTGGTCGTATAGTTTGTTTATTTTGTTAATTAATTACAATGAGTTGATATGTCAGAAATGAGGAGAAAATACAGATTATAGTAAATTTGTTATTAAAGTTAATATAGATATTAGATATATTAAATAATAAATTAAATTGTTTATATTTTTTCAGTCACGACCATTTGGAAATTATGGTCAACAGTGCTGGGGAGCTGCTTTTCTTCCGTCACCGTGAAGGTCCATGGATGCCTACATTAAGGCTTTTGCACAAATGTATGAAAATATATATAATTGATAACAAATATAAATTCTATATTTGTTATCAATTATATTCTTTCTACTATATAGTCATTTAGTATCATATTTTTTATTAATGTTGATTTTTATATTAAAACAATACTTAAATACAGTTAAAATATGAATGTTACGATCATTGTACCAACCTAATGTTGATAATTAGATTTACGTGATGTTTGTTGGTTCAAATCGTTAAAAGATGTTTATTAATAGTTATATATATTATTGTAGTTTCACTGTTTCTTCTTAGTAAAATGAAAATACAAGTAATGGTGGTAAACCTATCCTGCTGAGGTACATTTATTGATTTCCTCAAATACGACGCAGTATGTTAAAAAAGAAATAAGGTCAGGATTTCGCGTAACTCATGAGTTCTCTTAGAACCCACGGCCGGTTGCGTTTACAATCACACTTTGTGCTCCTGCGCCACGACTGACCTCACAAAATTATACTATATCATCACAATTCACATCACATAAGCCTTTCGACGTCCACTTTTGGATCTACGCCTCCACGATCCATCTACGATCCATGAGGGATCACCCCGCAATCGATACTGAATAATTAGAATTAAATATTTTTATTGAAATTTTTCGTTACAGATCCTTTCTTCCTACCAATGCAACAAGTAGACAAAGGTGCAATACGCTTTGTATTAAGCGGTGCTAATATAATGTGTCCGGGTCTAACATCCCCCGGGGCAAGGATGTCGAATGTGGAGAAGGGAAGTGTTGTAGCCATCATGGCGGAGGGGAAAGAACACGCGTTAGCTGTCGGCATTACGTCTTTGTCCACTGATGACATGTAAGTTTAAGCAAAAATGTTTGTACTCTCATTACGGACGGGAGACGGAATAGGTACCCTTTCCTTTCGGTCCGCCATGGGAGGAGTTTTAAAAAAGAAAAAAGCCGAGTTGTAGCTGTCAAATTTGAGGGAAAGAAACAAACGTTGGCTGTCAACATCACATATGTTTTAAATAAGTAATAAATCCCTATAAGTTGAGGCCAGTCGTGGCGCAGCGGCACAAGGTGTGACTGTATAACCGACTGGTTGTGGGTTCGATTCCCACTCGAGGAGATGAAATATTTACTTAAATTTATATTTCCATTTCTTCGCTCTGGTGTCGAGGTTAAGCGCGGCGTTGAGTTGACTCAACACACAATGCCTCCAGAATTCGGCAGAAAGTGGGGAACGGAGTGTCTTAAACACTAGGTTCCCTCTGCCTACCCTGCTGTGTGCGGGATACAGTGTGAAGCTGATTTTAAATCTCTATAAGATAATGTCGCAAATTAAAAGAGTAAACTAAATTTTGCACTGTATACTCACTCACTGTAAATTGTGCGGTGCGCTGCGAATGGAGTGTCCTAACACTAAGTTAACTGTCTATACTGCTATGCGGGAAAAGCGTGAAGCTGCTAAAATTTATATATAATTACAAAATTATTTTTATTTCAGAGCTAAAGTGAACAAAGGTGTAGGAGTAGAAAACTGTCATTACCTCAACGATGGCCTCTGGCAGATGAAACCAGTGAAATAAATAGCTTTACAAATGTATCTTACAATTTAAAATTATGCTAAGTTTTTCTTTTATAACAATAAAATAATAAATGTTCTCTTATGTTTTATTTGTACACTCTAATAAATATGTTAACAAATATACATTCAATATACCGAGTGTTTTTGTCAGCACAACTTTAAATGAAACTACAGTCTTAACTACTCTCTAAATTTTTAAAAAATCCCAAAAATTAAAACGTGATTCTTTTAAAGAATAAGCATAATAAAATTATCGTTGTAAAATATTTGTCGACAACGGCGCACGTAAACCTATCAAAGGAATACTCCTCATTCCGAAATCGATCGATCGTAGGTATTGGCGGCAAAGTTCAAAGTTATTTAACCTTTAGTAACATTTTTATATTAGAATGTGTTTACGTTATGGGTATCTATGCCTAACTGCGGCACACGAAATACTGGTATGGATGAACATCGTGAAATGAAAAATAAAATCCTACGGTCAAACTGTTAAGGCATCTTGATTAATTTCTTTAGGTATGGGTTTAAAATACAATAATATTTTTGAATGATTGAAAATGGTAATTAAAAAGTATCTAAATGAAATAAAGAAACTAATATTAACTTAAGAAACTCAAAACGTGTTTTTATTGCATTCAGTTTATTCATAATTAATTTTCTTTGTCACAGCATTTGCCAACACCTTTTTTTTCCATCAATATAGTTTTTTTTTATGTAAATTATAGCTTCCATTACGCTGTTAAAAAAAGTGTAAAAAAATTATAATGAACATTTTAAAATAGTGGAAGCGTAATAATCAAACTCATTTTCGTAATTATAAGATTAAAGATGAAATATAACATGGAGGATTTTTTTTCATTATAATTGTAAAGTAATTTAATTTTATATACAATTAGTTTATTGGTTGAAATTTTCTTAACAAGTGAAAACTGAAAAGTTTGAATTTGCCACAAAAAAGCGTTCCAATACGCAATTTATAATACGCTTAAATTGTTTTTGATTTCGTGTAAAGAATATTGTGAAATTATAATAATAGCGAATAAGTTATAACTTTTTCTTTCTGAGTTCATGAGTCTAGAAATGAATATTAACAATAAATCAAGTGTTTTTTTTTGTAATATACGCTTATGGAATTTTACAAAGCAATACATGTTCGGATGAAAGAAGTGAGTAATTAAGTATACGGAACGTATGTTTTTGTGATTGTGAACATGGCGGCAGCAATTGTTAGTTCGGCTCGTCAGGGTAAATAATATATTTTTTAAATGTAATGTCTATATTTCATGCGCTAAAAATAAAGTAAATACTTAATTAGTGATGCAAGAATAATAAATTCTTCCCCTCAATTAAATATTAGAAAGTAACACTTGTTGATTGACGTTGCTGATCAGCTGTTTTTAAAATAATTCAATATCTTTATTAATTATAATCGATATATTGCAATTAATAATATTAGTAATTTAGTTTTTTATTGTTAGTTTCATATACAATTGTTGGAAAGTGTTTTTCATTATGCAATATGATTTTAAATATAGAAGTTCAAAGTTCATTTGACATACATTTGTTATGATTTCAACTGTAGCACTGAGTGTTCATTCTTACATATGTTTTTCAGTGGGGAGGCTAACAAGTGCAGCTCGAAGGCTTTATTCAGATGCGTATCCGAAAATAACTACACATTATACAATTCATCCTCGTGATAAAGATCCAAGATGGAAAGGTATTTGGAGTTCACATCTCTTTGGCAACTATTATCTTCTGTTTACAATGACTGATAACATAATTTGAATGTTAAACAAAAGCGTATATTTGTGTTAATATATTCTATAAAATTATAAATAAAAGAATGAATACATATTTAGCAAGAAATGCAATGTATAAAGACTTTTTTAAAATTTTGCACAAAAGTACTTAATTAGTTTTACTATATGTTATGTTTTTATAAAAGTTGTTTAAAATTCTATAGATGTAAATATGGAAAGGGTGGCAGAAGAGACAGACATTCTTATTATTGGAGGTGGTCCAGCAGGTATGGCAGCAGCTATCAGAGCTCGACAAATTGCAGAAGAAAAGGGAGCTGTATGTGTATTTTTTTTTATTTTGTTATACCATATATCACATAAGGCCATTGTGGCCAGCAACACAAGTGTGTGAATGCAAATGCAATGCTTGTGGATTTGATTCCCCCCTGAAATATTTATTATTTTCATTTCCTTGCTCTGGTAGTAAGTGCGGTCTTTAGATCTGACTTTCAACACATAATATCTCTAAAATTCAGGAGAATGTGAAAAACGAAATGTCTTAACACTAGGTTAACTCTGCATATCCTGCTATGTAAAAAAACATATTTATTATCAAGAACTTACCGTAGCTGTATTTGTAAAATTGTCTCCTAACAGGAAGTCAGAGTCACTTTATTAGAAAAGGCAGCAGAAGCTGGTGGTCACATTCTATCAGGGGCCTGTGTAGATCCTATAGCGTTAAATGAATTAATACCAGATTGGAAGGAAAAGGGAGCACCAATAAATACACCAGTTACGTCAGATAAGTTTGGCCTATTGACTAAGAGTGGGAGGATACCTTTGCCTGCCTTTAAAGGTAAGTTATTAAGGAAATACATGATAATAATATGTGGCACAAGCAACAAGCACTGCAACTGTTAATATGATGGTTGTGGGTTTAACTCTCAAACAGAGTAATGGAATATTAATTTTCATTTCTTTATTGCTTCAAGTGGAGTTTGAATCCACAACCATAGCTTAAAGATAGTTGCTGTCCCATCGTGCTACAATACTCTTATTCTTTTTAATACATACACAAAATTATATGTGTATTTAAAATATATACAATAATAAATTATAATATTTAACTCAATTTTAATTGAGCTTTGTTTATTATTTGTCACTGTGTTTATGATTGAAACTGAAGTGTATTGAGCTATGGCGTACTTTTAAGGTTTATTATGTAAAGTATATTTGTGTATGTTTTAATGATATTCAAATATAAACAAAACAAAATATTTAGAAATGAGAAAAAAAATAACATAGTGGAAATAGAAAACATCTTTGTAACTGGTTGCTAAGCACTCACCAATAAAGCTCTGTTCTTATCAAGCTATATCAAAATTATTATATACTTTTTACAACCTATTTTTATTGTTAGCATTTTCATAGGCGCAAGTTCAATTTTTTTAATTTATAAATATTTTTGATTTTCTAATTAGACTTTTTATGTAAATTTAACTTTTTTTATTTTCAGGATTACCTAACTACAATCATGGCAACTATGTAGTTAGGTTAGGTCATTTAGTTAAGTGGTTATCTGAACAAGCTGAAGCTGTAGGTGCAGAGGTAAATAAAAAAAAGTTGTACCTCTTTTTTGTTATTTTATTTAAGATATATTTAATGTAACATTATTCTTTTTTTTGTCATTTTATATTGGAACTATGTTATAAATTATACATATGTAATAGTCTTAGAGTTCACTATTATATAAAATATTAAGAGATATATAGAGGTTACAAGCAAATACTATATTTTAAATCACGATTACATTATAAAGGAATGGCAGGAATGTATAAAAAATTGTCTTATGATGTTTCAAATAATAAAAAATAACAAAATTTTTCTTAAAGCAGGGTAGGCAAATAGAAGATAGTATTAAGATACTTGCCACTGCTCAATTTACGAGACATTGCGTGCGGAAGTCAACGCCGTGCTTTGTCTCTTAACCAGAGTGTGAAAATTAACATAGTTTCCTGGAGTGGGAATTAAACACACAACCATTGCGTTTACAGTCAGATATTATTATTTCTATTTATTTTTCTGTGAAAATTAACATAGTTTCCTGGAGTGGGAATTAAACACACAACCATTGCGTTTACAGTCAGATATTATTATTTCTATTTATTTTTCTGTTAAAATTAATTTCCAGGTATGGCCAGGTTGTGCAGGAGCAGATTTAATATTCAGAGATGATGGTTCCCTCAAAGGAGTGGCTACGGGTGACGTGGGTATAGCAAAAGACGGTAGCCCTAAAGATATGTTTGAGAGGGGTATGGAGTTCCATTCCAAAGTTACCATATTTGCTGAAGGTATGCTATTTTTTTATTATATTCTTTTCTCGTATCTACATATAGCAGGGTGTATAGAAAGAACTAAGTGTTAAGGTACTTTGGTTTCCAGTTTCCGCCTAGCTGTTAAGAGATTATGTGGCAGAATTAATTGCTGCGCCTTTATCCCATTAAGCTACATGTTTATGTAAAAATGCACAATTATTTAAGACCAGTTGTGGTGTAATGATTCAAGCGTGCAACTGTAAACTCGATAGATTGTGGGTTCGATCTGAACCCGAGGAAATGAAATATTTTATATTTTTATTTCGTACCTCTAGTAATGAGACAAAGTGTGGCGTTGAGTTATGTCTGAAGAATTGGGTGGAAAGTGCGAAATGGAGTATCTTAACAGTAGGTCCACAGGTTTCCTCTGCCTATGCTACGCTATGTGCGGGATAGGATGCAGCGTGAAACTAAAAGTTATTTTGTGTTTCCCTTTTATTTTCATTTTTTTACTATAAACACACATTCTGAAGATTCTTATTAATATTTAAATTAATTAAAAATTTTAAATAATGAAAAGTATTTTATTTTATTGTATTTACAGGATGCCACGGACATTTAACAAAGATGGTCTCAAAAAAGTTTAATTTGAGAGAAAATAGTGAACCCCAGTCTTATGGCATAGGATTAAAAGAGCTATGGGAAGTTAAACCAGAAGTAAGGATTTAATCACTTTAAAATTATATCTCATCACTCAGTTTAGTAGGGCGCAACATTGCATAATTGTTTTTTCTTTTATAAAAAAATATTTTTTGTGTTAAATACACTTTACAGAATTATTTATTATATATATTTTTTTATTATATTTCTTTCCAGAATCACAAACCAGGTTTGGTAGAACACACAATAGGGTGGCCATTAGACAAGAACACTTATGGCGGATCTTTCATATATCATTTAAATGTTGAAAATGGCGAAGCTCCTCTAGTAGCGGTGGGCTTCGTCGTCGGTTTGGACTATGTTAACCCTTATTTGAGCCCATTTAGAGAATTCCAGAAGTTTAAAACTCATCCATATGTAAAATCTATGTTCGAAGGTCAGTTTTGTTAGGATTTTATATATTGTTTCCTGTGATTTGTTTTCCCAAGCAATTAATTTTCATTTCTTTTAGTGCTCAATATTCGAGACATTGTATGTTGAGGGCCGGAAGTCAACGCCGCGCTTTGTCATCTTTAACAATATTTATTTATTTTACAAGTTTCATACAACATTTTGTAGTGATTGGAGCATATTCATACCTGTCACCAGCAGATAATAAATTAATTTGTTTAATATTTTTAAGGTGGTACTCGAATAGCGTACGGAGCTCGAGCACTAGTAGAAGGCGGATGGCAGTGTCTTCCAAACCCCGTGTTTCCGGGAGGTTGTCTAATAGGAGATTCAGCGGGATTCCTTAATGTACCTAGGATTAAAGGCACCCATAATGCTATGAAGAGTGGTAAGTATAAAAAATACCGCGGATATTCTATATAGCGTCGTTCGATTTTACGATCCACTCCCTAAAACGTCGAAACGTCGTTAAAACTATAGGGTTGTTTCGTTTGTTTTTGGTACTCTATATAACATTGAAGAGTAACTCCTCAATATGCGGCGGTACATGCGCGAGATTGACTTAAGCCTGTCTTTACAACACTCACAAACGTCTTGTGCTATATAATAGATTAAATTTAATTTGAACTTCAGGTATGCTAGCAGCTGAGGCAGCCGTAGATCTAGTAATATCTGGTGAAGCAACCCACGACAATGGAGTCATACCTACATTATATGAAGATAAGCTAAAGAAATCATATGTTTATAAGGAATTAAAGGTAGTAAATAAATGTAGCTTGGTTTAAATATACGTTTAAATATATATATAAACTTTTTGTAGAAATTAATTGACAATTTAACAAAAAAATCATTTTTTACAGCAAGTAAGAAATTGTCGTCCATCTTTCCATTCATCACTTGGCATGTATGGAGGACTCGCTTACTCTGCATTCTCAACGTTAGTTCGCGGAAAGGAACCTTGGACTTTGAGTCATGGGGGTGGGATCTATAATATTAACTAATTATTTATATAGAAAGGAATAATTAACTTAAAGTCATTTTTCTAGTGTGGTATGTGAATGTTATGGTTGAATGTCTAATCTCTATTTAATTTATTTCCTTTTCTTCGCTCTGGTAGACAAAGTTACGCCGCTTATCACGCCATCCATGGTGCATAGAGAACGGAGTATCTTAACACTAGATTCTCTCTGCTACCTTGCTATAAAAGAGATGCAGCGTGAAGCTAAAAAATATCTAGGATTTTTTTTTAAATTTAGATCTACAGCAATAAATGGAGTTTTTGTAATAAAAGGTTACATTCATTTAATTTTCTATATATCAGGAGCTGATCATTCAAAATTGAAGCCAGCTAAAGAATTCCAGCCAATAGAGTATCCTAAACCAGACGGTATTATCACATTTGATCTGTTATCATCTGTGGCGTTAACAGGTATGTTTTATAGTCTTTACGTACGTAAAATACAGTATTTAAAATTACCGAAATTAAAAAACAATTTCCAACATTAATGTTCTGTTTAATAATTTCAAAAAAATATGTTGTAGCTTTAATTTTTTTTTCTATATTAGCTCTGGCAAAAGACAAAGCGCGGCGTTAAATCCCGCTACACAGCCCCTAACACTTCTAAAAATATTTAGAAAGCAGATAATGTAACATCTTAACTTTTTGTTTTCTGTACTTAGAAACTAAGCTACTTAGGTTATAGGTTTAATTCGGCGGTGAGTGGGGAACGGCCTACTCCCTACTATATGCGGGATTGAAGTTGAAAAAAAAAAAGTTAAAATTCGTGTTTTTTTTTTACTTTAAAGGAACAAATCACGAAGCAGATCAGCCTCCACATTTGACCCTTCAAGATGATACTATACCAGTAAAGAGGAATTTGGCTGAATTTGAGGGTCCTGAAGCTAGATTTTGCCCTGCAGGTATTCAATAAAACTTATATACTTTTTACTTATAGAGGTGAAATTTGTTTGGTTGAACAAACTAACCTCAGTTACTGATTCGAATTGTAAAATTTGTTTTGTGTTAAATTTAAAATTTTTCGAGAAAAAAAACCCCCTTTCTTAGAAGGAAATACTCAGAATATTTTATAAGTTATACACAATTCTTAATTAAGGTAAAGCAGTAGGTAAAAATTTATTATTAATAGTAGTATAAATATTATATATATATACAACCTGTGCGTACTGATCAATCGTCGGTAGATACGTTGGTAGATCAGTCAGTCGCTCAGTCCGTCGATCAGTTCAAATAGCACTTAATAAAAAAAAATGTAAAAAAAATATTTTTAGCTGATTTTCTTAAACATTCTAAATTTTCTTCAAAAATGTAAAGTATTTATTATAAAAAAAATTGCAGGTGTATATGAATTTGTTCCTATGGAAACGGGAGAAGGGCAAAGGTTGCAGATAAACGCACAAAATTGTATTCACTGTAAGTTTACTTCATTGACTTATTAGATATTACACGAAAATGGTAGCATGTAATTTGTAGCAATTTACAATAAGAAAAAATATTAAAATATTAATTTATATTTATATTTTTTTTATATGTAAACATAAATTTTAACCGAATACCCTAACAATAGATTCCCTCTGCCTACCCTGCTGTGTTCGAGGTACAGCATGAAGCTGATTTTTTATTTTTTTTTATTTATTCATAAATGTTAATGACACTATGTCTATGTGCTTATTTTAACAGAGATTTCATATTAATATAATATTTATCTTCAACAAAAAAAAAACAATATGACAATTAAAATTGTAATTATTTTCTTTAAGTTAATATTTTTTTATTGATTTCAGGCAAAACCTGTGATATAAAAGATCCATCTCAAAACATAAACTGGGTTGTACCAGAAGGTGGTGGCGGACCCGCGTACAATGGAATGTAAATTACTATATTCAAAAATTCATATAAATATATAGGCTCTTTCTTCTATATTGAGGTGTAGATATTATTATAGTAGTTGTTGTTAGTTTTTAGTACCAGAACATTTTTATAAAGATGATACAAGTAATTTTTAAATTATGTCAAACCATTTTAATTTTTTTTAGTAAATACGTTTTTTAATTTTTTTTAGTTATATATTTTTACTTTTATTTGTACAAAAAGAAAGAGCCCATATATGTTTTTATAAACATGAGTCAATTACTATAATATAGTGCATTATTGTAGATAGATTACTAAATCATAATAAATATTTTTGATAGATAATTATTAATATTTAATAGATAATTTGCAATTTTTTTACAAATGTCATTTTATATTGTCTTTAACATGATTGTCAGATGTTACGCGCTGTGGAACAGTATCTGGCTGTGAAGGCGTAAGTTGTGGGTGCGACCCCAATTCGAGGATATTTTAATTTATGTAAATTACAAATCTTTTGAGTTTCGCTATTTGACACGTAATATGCCAAATTTGGGCGGGACACAGAGAACAGAGTGTTTTGACATTAGGTTCTCCAAAGAATGAAAAAAGTTAAAACTTAAAAGATGTCTTAATAATACTATAAGATGCTATTGAACTTCAATATAATAATTTCTAAAAATGTAAGTTTATTCCATATTGGCAACTTATTTCTTTTTTTCTGTATGATAAGTATAAATGGGTTTCTAAAAAAATATTATATAATATTCAACTGGTTTTTGACAGCCGTCCAGAATTATCTCGGATACTTTATTTTATATTTTTATTTAATACAACCCCAAATCTCTATAATGATATGCGAAAAATATAAATAAAATTTTTACTCAATTAAGACATCAGTAAAAAGATAATTATATATTTTTTACCATTTTGACAAACGTAAATAAAGAAGTACGTTTTATACGTCTGTATTATTTTTATACCAATGTTAATAATCAATGTCTACTTGTAGAAAAAAATATGTATGACCTTACCCTTACTAAAGACTTTCTATTATATTTTTAAATTAAAAAATATAATAGAAAGTCTTTAGTAAAATTGTATGAATAAAATGTAATTTTGATGATCAATCATAAATTACACTTAATATAGATAATAACTATTGTTATACATTTTATTACAAATAATTTTCATTTATATAAAAATATACTGCAACCATATTTTTGCTAAAATGTCTATCCGATTTTATGAACGGTAATATTTGAGAGTACGACCTTTAGGTTAAGTGTTATTCTTTATATGTTAGAAAAATCTTTAATAAATGATATTTCAAATCATACATTTTTATTTATTCATTTCATAATATAATTATCCTTTAGCTTCACAGGACGTATCTAACATTAAAAATAATTATTTGTTACATTTTATTTAAGCATTTAAATATATAATGATATTGTTCAACAATCTTCAATGTTAAATTTCCCTTTCTAGATACTTGTCTTTCTCTGGCATCAAAATAAAAATAATGTTATAGTTATTACCTTATCTTTTTACAGTGTCTTGTCAATCAGAATGTGTTTTGCGTTTAATAAACATAAAATAAACCATAATATTGATCATTGTTCTTAAAAATGAAATGACACTACTTTAAATGGAATTCAGTACGTTAATATTGTAGTTTAAGCAAATAATATTATTATTTATTAATATAAAAATATATAGGTAATCGATTAATAAAGTCACAATTTAATGGGAGGGCACCTGATTTTTGCTTTGAATCAATCTTTTACTTTTTACCAGTTTACGGATTGCAATGGATTATAATGTATTTCAATCGATTCAGGGTCACATCACATACTATTTATTCGTTTTCGAATATTTCAAAACCATAATGCAATAAACAAAACCATGGATTTTTGACATTGGATTATCCAAATATATCCAAATAAGTCCAAAGGCGGTTAGAGGAAACGCGGCAGGTTGCGGGTTCGATTCCCACTCGGGGAAATAAAATATTTAATTTTTTCATTTCTCAACTCAACACGCAATATTGCAGAATTCGGTGGAAAGTAAAGGAAACGAAAGTATCTTAACGAGAATGAAGTGTCTTATCACTAGGTTCCTAGGTTAACTCTGCCTACCCTGTTATGCACAGATACAGCGCGATGCTATTTTTTTTTTTCAGATTTTAAAATTATGAAGAAAAAATTGAAATAAGGAGCTGAAATTGAGTAGACATGTCTACTCGTTAGTCAGTAAAATAAAATTTCTACTTTTCGCAATGTTTCCTTTATCAACGTTATAAAAAGTTGCTTCGTACCAAATTTCAAGATTCGTGTTTACGGGAAGTACTCTGTAGGTTTTGATTCCCTTGCGAGTTTCGAAAATTTTCGAAATAAACGGCTGTATCTTTTGATTGCATTGGCTCAGAAGTTTGATTTTTTCACAGCTCCAAGGGACAGTAAACCTGAGTATTTGATATAAATTTCAGCTTGATGCTTCCAAACAACAACACAACTCACAACAAAGTGATCCTATAAGGGTTCCGTTTCTTTCTTTCGAGATATGGAATCCTAAAAACGTAAAAAAATCTGTTTCATTTAGTACTGATCATTTATTTTCAAACAATGTTTCTGTTGTAAAATATGTTTCCTTTTTAAAAAATATCATGTAGATTTTACATTGAATTTAATATACAACATCGATTCCACTAATAGCAGAATCGGATTAAAAATTATTTGTCACACAAATGCCGCAATGGAAAAATTTAATTGTTTAGAAGCCACGCTGTGGGTTAAATAAGTTAAAAACAAGTTTTAAAGTATATATTTTTCTTAATCCTGAAGATTTATATCTCTAATTTTAATAAGATTAAATACATTTAAATCAACATCATAATATAAGTAGCTCAATTATATTTTGAGTAAATCTAAATATTGTTTTAATATAAAAAAAATGGTTAAATATTATTCTGCTCCATTTTTTTTTTCAATGCAGTAATAACATGATGAGTTACGGTCAAAAATTTTGTGGGAAATAAATAAATTAATATTAAGTATTTATTACTCTGCTGCCATATTCCTATTTATAAACGAATAATAACTTGACAGAAAAAATTAATTTCACTTTAAAAAGTCAATATTATTTAATTTTGGGGAAAAGATGTATTTATATAAAAGAAACTGTAAATTTTTATAATGTGGTCAATCAGACACAATGTTTGCGATATATTTAACTTTCGTGCTATTTCCAATACAGGTAAGTTTTTAGATTGTTTTAAAAACATTTTTACAATATACTTTTATTTTCCGTGGCCTATTTTCTTGAAACTAGCGTAATATTAGGGCTATATCTGATTACATTCTTCTTTTTTGTCGTTTCTGCTTTTGTGAGATATTTTATTATTAATTTTTCATTACTCCGATCTGGTGGCATATCGCGATGCCCGGTGCTGAAGTCTGCCACGCGATGCAAAGTGGAAACTGGAAAATGCAGTGTCTTTTTTTGTGGCAGTAGGCTCTGTTTTCCTACTATGCAGTAAGTAAGTGTAAGATGCAAGAAAGTAAAAAAAATAATTTTCCAATTCATGGTATCCTTATAAGTTAAGTTTTTGGTTTTTTTTCACTGCTAATAAATATATGTACTATTTGTCTTTATAAAACAAAATATAAAGGTATTTTCTAATTAGGTAGGTAGGTTTATGTAAATCTATATGTTTCCTCTTTTGGTCAAGAACTATCGAGCTTTAGTCTTTCTAAACGCATTTTCTAGGCTTGCCCGAAATGATATACAAAATATTGGGCTTAAATGATTTACTGTGGTGTGTTGTAAAATATATCTAAACATAATACATTTGTGAAGCATAGTAAATTCTTTAAAAACATTTCTATTATTTATATGTCGTAGTTACGAATAAAGATTTAGTATATATTTTTTTTTGCTTTATTCTGCATATAGCACATTTCGTTTGCCGCCCATTTAAGACATGTGTGGTGAACGGTGGAACTCAACATTGCGCTTTTTTTTGTCTTTCTAGGCAGAGAAATGGAAATAACTCATTCTTCCTAAAGTGGATCGAATCCACAACCATAACAACTCCTCACCAATGACAGTTAAACGCTATTCTACTATGCCACGATGGCCTAAAATATATTAATCACAATTTAATGTTAAAATTATGTTCACTATTTTTTCATAGATTTTATTTGGAACAACAAATAGGCGCGCGTGCCGCAGTTTGAAGGCGGATTAAGAAAAAAATACATTGATCTGACAGGCAGCTGACAGTGCGCTCGCTTTTCTAAATTAAATGTTTCTACTGAATTTCTATAGAATAGTTATTTTTGTAATATATCTTATAGGCTACTTAATATCATGTAGTAAACAATCTTGGTATATTCATTTAGCCAATATACGTGATAAAAATGTTATTCTATAATATTATTTTATAGAGAATAGGCAAAGACAATCTATGACTGGATTTTAACAATCCGAATATACTTTATTTAATAATTTTATAAATCATCAAGTTATATAAAAATGTCAGTCCTTTCGGAAGTTATCATGAGCACTGAAGGCAGTTCTTTCGAGAAGAGAAATTAAAGCGGATATTTATTTATTTAGTTTATTTATTTGTTACTTCTAAAGATAAGTAGTTCCCAAAATTTGATTGAGCAGTTCCCAAAAATTCAATGCAATTAAATATTATTTCCGAAATGGCCCTACAAAAACGATGTTTTTGCTTTAGTATTTATTATTTACAAGATCGCATATTGTCCACCATTCTCGCCGGTTATTAATTTTACTTGGGGGATTTTTCTCGTATCTAATTCACCACCCTTTTATATATTTTTTTGCTTTGAAATATATATTTTAAAACGTCGGATTTCATTAATCATTGAGTTATTTAATAAAAGAAACATTATGGTTTTTTTTTATCAGCTTCACGCTGTATCCCGCACACAGCAGGGTAGGCAGAGGGCACCTAGTGTTAAGACACTCCGTACCCCCCCTTTTCTGCCGATTTCTGGAGGCATTGCGTGTTGAGTGGCACAACTCAACGCCGCGCTTAGCCTCGACACCAGAGCGATGAAATGGAAATCGAACCCACAACCAGTATTAAAGTCACACTTCGTGCCGCTGCGCCACGACTGGCATGAGCTTAGGTTTTTTTCTAGAAATACTGTTATTTAAAAAACAAACATTCCTTTAGACACTTACCTATGTTATATTGCGACGAAAACATTTACAAATCTTAGAAAACAACCACATCGTCCTGGTTTAATCTAAACAAAAATGCATATAAATCACAAAAAAAAAGCCACGAGCTACGTGAGCAATTTGCAAAACGACATGTCATGTTTTATTACCGCCATAACCGGATAGATAGGCTATTAATGTAGCATTACACCGCACTCGAGCTCATATCGTATGTAGCGATGTCACCTGTTTGTTAATAGGATATTTGGGGACTTTTGGGTCCCAAGCCTCGGGTAATTACTTAATTTTTTTTAGTTGAAATTACCTTTTAGGTGTAAGTTATCTTTGTATTACGTTGTTACGTTTTGTAATTTCAGTTTTTAGCAAGAGGATGTACTCGTACATTTGAAGTTAGTATTTTTTTAGCTTTCTTATCAGTGGGATAGTCTGAGGGAACGGAGTGATAAACGGTTTTTGCATTAACGTTTTCTTACTGACTTCTATACTATGCATATATATAATATACACTTAAAAAGTTGTTAATTTTGTTTTTTTTTTTGGAAATTATTTGATTTTACTCCTAAAAAATTGTCGTATGTAATAGAAAAATGTTTAGTTATTTCATATCTATCTATGCAAGTCCCGATCTTGAGGGAATTCTGGGATAAAAATTAGCCTATATGTTTGTTCTACAACCTTTGCTATCATTTAATGTTAATCCCAAAACAATGGTTTCAGCTGTTCATGATACTAGCCCGGACAAATAATATATATGTATATTATTTTATAATCTTGCATAGTTCCCAGTAATCTAAATTTAATCCATTTAGTTTTCTCAATATCGCTTAACAAAACTAATTACGTAATCATCTTACCTAAAAAGAATATGTATCTAGAAAAGGGAAAATTTGTTAAATCATAAAATATTATAGTTTATCGATGCTTATCCATGTTGTAAAAAGACTAAAGTGCTATTTTTCACCCGTACATATTTTGTTGGATTAAATATACACTTTTTTCGTAGCGATTATAGCGATTACATATACATTTTTTTCAGAATGAAAAAATTACTTATTTCGATCAGAAAAACTACTTCTCTGTAAAGTTGGTTTACGGATGATCGTGCATCTCTATTTTTTGTTCCGAGCTCTCGCTTGCACACTCGGCTCAGACAGAACGTGACAATGAGTTATATTTTTTCATGCGCGCAGCCAGCGTTAATCGATTTATCACAATGCTATCACGTCAAAGATTTTTTATAAAAAAAAACTTAAATTAATTTTTCTGGCTCTGCTAAGACAAAATGCCGCGTAGTTATCGCCACTAAACATGCCATTTCTCGAAATCGGGTGAAAAATGGTAACGAGATGTTTTAACACTACAATCTAAATTGAAAAAAAAGGAGTAAATGTGTTAATGTATACAGAAATACTATTTAAACTTTATTTAAATAACTGCAAACACTGCATTAGTGCTCCAAACGAGCGATATAGCAAAAATACATAAAAGTGTTTAGTAAAGATTTATATCAAAAATGATTTCATCCCTTCCATTGTTAAAAATTAAAAATTTTTAATTTCTACCATGTTATGTTCCTGTATTCCATAAACCATAAATACCGATAATTATTATACCGCGGTAGTCTGTAGTCGGTACAAACGAGTTCACAGCGGTGTTCACCTGTGGGCTAATGGGATTCGTTCACCCTTTTTTCTCAATTATGCCATGAATAATGACGCTATAAAACAGCTTTGATCGAAGTTTTTTGCGATGTGCGCTTTTTAAAATTCCATTATAAATATAGGTTTTGCTTGTCGTATTTAGCTTTATTATGTAACAGTTATTATGTATATTAATTATAGCTTTTATATAAAATTGGATTGTTGAGTTCTGTCTGTCAACCCGCAATGCCTCCAGAATTCGGCGTGAAATGAGGAACGGAAGTGTTTTGATGGGAACAGAGTCTTAACACTAGGTCCCAGGTGTCATCTGCATTCCCTGTTATATGTAGAAAATAGTGTGAATCTAAAAAATAATATATTCATTGTGTTTTGTTAAAAAAGAGATCCAGTTTTTTACTGGATGCAGTCTTGACCTACAACAAAACACATCAACATATATATAAAGAATTGAAATTCTACGAAAATTTGATAAAGACGATCTTAAAAATGTAAAAATCTGAAAATAGTCTAAAGAAAGCTTTGAACATTCCTCTATTAAATAAAAAGTGAAAAAAAAAAACATTTTATGACGCGTTTGGAAATGAAAAGCAATCATCCACATACGACTTTTTGACGAAAAATAACTCTATAAAATAATTCATTAATATAAAAATCAATTTAAATAATGAGTAATTTTCATATTAACATTACAACTACCTGGACAGTACTATAAAACTAAGATTAAGTAAATTATATTTCTTAGTCGTAATAAAAAAAATAATCTTAAATCCATTCAATCCAATTATCCACATATTACAACATAACATTACTCAACACACTATCCCTCCATACATAAAACACAAAAAAAAAAAACTCAATGCAAAGTGAAATGAATAGCAAAAAAAAAGAAAAAAGAAAGAGCTCCACTATAAATTGTGAAACATAAAAAAACGAATGTAATAAAGCTCCAGCGGGTTACATTCAAAAGGCATCCGCATACAAGCCCTAATGCGGGCAATGCGGCCGTGCGGCGTGCGTTATGCGGTATAGTGTTGTTTAAACTTATAACTGCTAGTTAACTACTTGGTGATTTATTGATGAATTAACTTATGAGTTATTTCTGGGTTTGTTTGTAGCTATTATCTATTATATTATATATTTATTGTTTTTACCTTTTCTCATTATCTACATTAAAAGAAGTGTATGCAAAACTTAGTGAAATAGCTCTCCGTTCTTCTGTTTTCACACATGCGATGTATGGATTTGTTATTTTATTCAGTCATTTTCTAAGGCATGAACGTCTAAGTAGGTTTATATTAGTACAAGCTGTCGCCATAATAGAAGAACCATAATCAACGTCTCTACTTTTCGCGTATGTTAGAGTTATTGCGAATTGTATAGCAAAATCTAATGCCTTGTTTTGTTTTAGGAAATGGGGAAACTTTTATAAGAGTTGTAAGTTCCATCCCCTAAGTGACGATCAGCCAGATACTTGTTTACCGTGTTTATAAATAATATTACATACAGTGGAGTATGTGTGTATGAGTTGCATTTCAAACTCAACACAATGTTACACTATTTTATTTATATAATTTTCACATGGTAAGGAGATAGAGTTTTATACAAAACTATTTATTGTATACGATCGTACCTTACCTCATAAATTAGCATCAAACCAATTTAAAACATACGTATGGTATAATTCCTTAGGTAAACGCCAAAATGCCGTAACATTTTAATTCGAAATAAAACAAAATAGATTTTTGTTACAAAGAGCTGCGCATAATAAACAACCTTGATAATATACAAGGCAAAGTTACCTTTAATGACAGTCTCTGAAGAAAATTCTCAGACGAGAGCAGTATAAATATGCCTTAATTAAATTCAGCAAATTTGGTTACCGAAAAATAAGATGTAAGGACGAAATTTATGTAAGCAATAAAGCCTTGCCGCTAACACCCCATCCCGAGGATGGGCCATTAACCATTTTTACGAGCTTAATTTGTTTACATGTTAACCCCTTGGCTTTAGGTCAAATCTATAATAGACTCTATAATTTGACCCATCTATTTTGAATATTTTCTATGATTTCATTTTATAATTGCTCATTAAAGCATTACATTTCTTTGTTATGCTCGTTCTCTAAATTAACAGACAATAGAGAAGAATATTCCTTTAGATATATGTATGTGAAACAAAGGCAGATCCAGCCCCCAAAAAATGTAGCGGATACAACTACAACTATATAATGACGGCCAAGCTTGAGTCGGGGTCAATTCACTTATGATGATAATAACTGTTACTATCAAAATCGTTTATTTATCAACCTCAATAAACTGTGAAGCTATATAAAAATCAAAACATGTGACGTCATAAGTCAATAGGGGTTGTGGCCCACAACGGTGGCTCCACTTTCCACGTCGCGTGCAAAGAGGTAGTTTTAAAAAAACCTGCCAATCCTGTGACACTGCATTTCGCGATTGTCCCATTATACACAAAGCTATAATTTAAACAATCGATTTCCATCAAAATTTCCATTTTTTCTTGGTATTTTTTATGGCGTGAACAAAATTGTGGAATCGTATTATATTTACGGTAACATGATTTCGTTTTGGTAAGGTAATTTGCGAATAAAGGGAGTCCTCAAATCCTAGGGATGCGATGAGTGAGGCGCGAACCGTTATGACGGAGTGGATCAGAATATTGTGTACTTTAACGCAGGAATGTTTAAGATATGGCGATTTCAAGAATTTTCATTATAAATG
>JAATLQ010013527.1:11068-25608 GCA_013421005.1 Heliconius erato x Heliconius himera | reverse complement strand
GGTTGTGGGTTCGATCCCCACTCGAGGAGATGAAATATTTACTTAAATTTATATTTCCATTTCTTCGCTCTGGTGTCGAGGTTAAGCGCGGCGTTGAGTTCTGCCACTCAACACGCAATGCCTCCAGAATTCGGCAGAAAGTGGGGAACGGAGTGTCTTAACACTAGGTTCCCTCTGCCTACCCTGCTGTGTGCGGGATACAGCGTGAAGCTAATTTAATTTTTTTTTTTTTTAATTCATTATAAATTATCGTTATAAATATTCGCTGTGTATTTGATTATATTTTTAAGGGTATTTTTAAGGGTATAGTTTTTTTTCCGTTCCTTAAAGTCATATTTACATTTTTTTCAGCTTCACTTCAGTAGCCAGAGGGAGCCTAGTGTAAAGACACTCCACTCCCCACTTTCCGCCAAATTCTGGAGGCGTTGCTTGTTTAGTGGTGGATTGAGAATCAAAATTGAGAAGATTCAAATTCCAACACAGAACATAGTTTTTTAAGCAGCTTCACGTTTTTTTACTCATTAGGCAAAATTAACCGAGTGTTAGGAGAAACCTTTCCCCATTTTTCGCCTCATTTCAGAGACATTGTGTGGTGGAACTCAACATCGCGTTTTATCCGGTAGATAAAGCGCGTTTTATCCAGGAGAGGGGAAATGAAAATCTGAATGGAAATCGAATGCACAGTTGTCATGTTAACACTCAGACGTTGTACCATTGCGCCACGACGGCTTGCTGTTTTAATTTCTATTACTTACATTTTTTAATTTATACAAGTTCGTTAAGTACAACGTACGGCGTATACGTCAAGTTTTTGACTGTACATCAATAATACCCTAGGTAATAATACCCTAAGTATACCTATAGGATAAAATATACAAAAAAAGTAGTCCACATTTAATAAAAAATATAATTTAAAAACACAAAACATTAAATAAAATAAAAGTTCTAATCCTCTTCATTAAAGTTTTTCTCATTGATTTCGGCGCAAGTTTTAATAATAAGCTTTCAACAGTAGTTGGAAAAGTAAAAAGTTATTTCAAACTACCGGGGACTTTCTATTCGAGTCGGTCACCTCATTTCAATGGAAGCGCATCTGTGTAATTTATGAGAGCACTTGTTAGTGAAGTCATTCTATTCGACTAAGACCTGAGATGCTGGAAATAATATGTATACCTCTATACATCTACCTAGTGCCTTGCGTGTCTTGAAATACTTTTATTTCATCTAATTAAAACAACTCGACCCGCTTATTTCTCGTCCGCTATTTCAATTTCAACACGAAATTGTATAAACTCATTTAGGTCGTCATTTGACTTGAAAAGAGAGCCGAATTGAAAAAGTTTGTACAATTATAATTCCTGGAACGGTGCGCCTCCTACAATGTATTCTTTGCTTATTGAGAGCATTATCCTCACAAAAAGTACATAATAGGAAAAGTTCTGCTCAAAAACGAACTTTATCAAACTAAGTTCTAGGCTTAATAGCTTTTAAAGTATCTCGTTTTGTACAAAAAATGTTGGATTTCTGTAAATTTTCATTGATGAACATTTTTTTTGTTATTATTTCGGACTACGACTCTAGCTTTACAAGTCGCTGAACTAAGTACTTTGCTAAGTTTCAGTTAATTTATAAGTGATATTGAAGTTGTTAAAAGTCCATTTACTTTAGAATTTAAGTTTAAGCAAAGTTTCTAGTTTGAATAAAAATTGTATTTAATGAGTAGATGTCTTACAGTGTCTTTCGGAGAATTTATATTACTATTCAGAAAATGTAACTCATTCAACCTTGTCTGGTGTCGCGGCTTACCGCTCGTCTTTAACCCTGGACTGGTTGGCGGCAGAGGACTCGCGTCAAAGAGAACTGGCTTCAGCCTTTGAAACTGAAATACCGCCAGCGAAAGTGATAAGCACTGATTGTATCGCTTATCCACGACCAGCACCTGGGAAAATTGGGAGACTCATGTTAGAATTGCTTAAGTAAGTGTGTGTTTTTAAATGTTTATTTTATTAACCTTAGTCAATTTATTTGTAAACGCGATAGTAATGGGTTCGTTCCCCACTCAAAGGAAGTAATATATTTTTTTTCCGCTGCTCTGCTGATAGATAAAGCACGGCGTTGAGTCACTCAACATGCAATGGCTAGAAATATGCGCAGAAATTAGGGAACGGGATGTCTTAACCTTGGGTTAGGTTGTGAGCAGAGATGCTAACAACACAAAAATATTGTAACAAGCGTATAAGAATTTCGACGTAGCTTGATCAAAACAATGGCACAATGGTCAGAGCGTTGGGACAGTCCTCTGAGGCGCAGGTTCAAACTTTTATACTTTTTCTAAAAAAAATATTTTTTTCCTTAAGTGTGAAATAATACTTTAAAGCTTATATTTTTTATATATCTACTTGATATTGTGCAACAATCTGTTAATATTGTGGCTATGGCGTTAATAATATATACCACTTATAAAAAAATTAAATATATCTTACGTTTTTTAGGAATCTGGAAGGCGACGAAGGTAATCTCATACCAGAACTTATTAAAATTCTGGTTCGTACCAAGCTATTGATGGAAACATCTATATTGGAAACTGAACCAGATTTCGATGCCTTAGTCAAAACTCCGGGTATAATGTCCGGTGAACCGCATACAACTTTTCCTAGGGTAGTTGCGATTTTGTGGATCTTGGTGACTGATCCTACTACAACAAGAAAGTATGGCTGGTGTCCTGTTAGCAAGGTTCTTTTTTTACTTATTAATTTAGTTTTAGTGTTGAAATCAGCATTAAGAATAAACATTGGTGATAAACGCAGAATCGTTGTGTGATCGAGACTAATAATATCTAAAAATCCATCTGGACATTGAAGTCACAATCGTCTGGCAGCAAGTTTAAAATTACGTAACGTTGTAATCTCAATACTTAATAATAAAAATTCTCGTTTGATTCCCTAACTTCGAAGACTTTTTGAAGATAAGACCGAAGCGATCGGGCCGAAGTAATATTATGTAAACGATACCTGGGGATTCGTAAGAACTGAATTAGAGCAGATCGACTTATCAAGATGCCGGGAGAGCCCTAATGCAATAGCCTAATGTTCAACTTCTGTTACAATCAAATTTAGTCAATTTTAAAGGATTTATATCTGTGCTCTTGGGGAATAGAAAGAGTCATAAATTAATATGTATATATACTCGTATTTACTGAAAGTTGGACTTTTGGCTGTATTGCTGTTTGTTTAGACTCAATATTCGTAGTTAAATTTATGCTATTATAAAATCTATACTGTAATTATAAACTGGAGGAGTTTGATTGTTTGTACGAGCTTATCTGAGGGTTTGATATCTTTTTTGTGTGGGGAGTATTTGACGAGGAAGGCTATATTCTGCTATATTTTACCTGTCGCCTTACTGGACCTGTGGTCAGAGTAGTCTGGGGAGTGTAGAATCTGTGCTACAGTACCATTACTTATGTCTATTTGAGCACGCATTTGAAGTCGCAGTCATAAGCTAGTGTAAATGAATTTAATATAATTATTTCGACGTGTAATCAAATAGCACGTTCAAATTCAGTATTTTTTACGAAAATTTTAAGTTGTTTGTTATATTTATTTATAATTATTTATAGGCATTATTTTTTATTTAAGAGCTTCTGGAATTGACAATTTACATAAAATGGCAACATTGTCAGTCTTAAAAGCTATTTTTTAATAGTAATCCATAAATATAACAGAAGTAAAATTGTTTTTATTAACTTCACACCGTATCCCACATATAACGGGGCAGGCAGAGATAAACTGAAAACCTAATGTTAAGAATCTCCGTTGCCAATAAGAAACTTCCGTTCTCCGCTTCCCTTCGAAATTGATGCATTGATGCATTGCGTCTTAAGTGTTACCTGGAACTCAACGCCGCGCTCTGTCTCGTTACCAGAGCGGCAATCGAACCCACATTCGTCACGCTTACAGTCACAGCCTTCTGGGCCTTGTGCACGGAGGCCTCTAATAATTGTGTTTTGCTTAAGGTCAACAAATTCCTAATGATATCCAAACGAGTGGATATCGCTAAGCAAATGCGGTCACTAGACTTGGTCATAGCGCGCGCTCGTTTTATTATGGAGGAGTTCATACAGAACGTTGCGCCAATGCACATGTATCAGAAGAAAAACAGAATGCAGACTGTTAGACAAGTTATTATTTATTTTTTTTAGTTTATTTGACATGAAGTTAAGATTTTGTAGGAATGTTGTGTTAATTTTGGAATTTAATATAGCGATTGTTAAAATAAATGCATTATATATGCAATTTAAACGAATACTGAATATGCTAGTAATAAAAATAATTCATTTCTCCAAGTGGAAATAGAACCGGCAACATCAAAAAACTGATTCTTTAGTTAGATGGTGCAAAATTGTATTTTAATAAATTAACATTGTTTGTCCTTTTAGAAAAAAAAACTTTTAGTAGGAATGTCAAAAAACTTATATTGTACCTACATTCGTATGTTTAATATATTATGACAATTTTAAAATACACTCCAAGGTTGTCCCAGTAGCAAGGTTTCTTAATAATTCACACAAGATCTACACCAGAGTATGAAGTCTGTCTTCGCTAGTAGGTACTGACGTTTTCATATATTATGTATAATATTGGTTCCAGTCACGTGTTGCAGACACTACCTTGATGCATGCGATGAGACCTCGAGCTCATGATAAGGTATTCCACGTCTTGTCAATGTAGATTTACTTTTTTTTTATTTTATTCTGAGTATTATAGAATGATAAGTAGAGAAAGCTTTGGGTTAAGTCACTCCGTTTCCACTTGTCGTCCAATTTTATAAAAATTGTGAATTAAGTGGCGTACGCCTCGCTTTCTCTTTATAGCTATCATGGAAAACCTTGAATAAACAATCCAGGTCTTTGTACATTTTGGCATAGAGCATGCAATGTTTGTTATTGTATAAATTGTGTCATTGGATAAAAAAATTAACTTAGGGCTAAAAATAGTGACTCTATAATCGTTAACGAGTCGAGAATACAATCACATCAAAAACATAAATGGAAAATGAGAGCCAAGTTAAATATTCACCGATAAACCTGGACTGATTAGTTGGATATTTTGTTTGATGCCTGGTAGTAAATAATAGCCAAGTAAAATTTAGTGTAAATGAGTGTAGCATTTCCAACATTTTGTGAATAACGTTTGAAGTTATAATCAGATATCTTATCCAAGCCAATTATCAATTTTATATATAAAATCTTCTTATTTCAGGTGGATTTGCCTAAAATATCACGCTCATCAGCTTTACCCAAATTTTTGGACGATTTAGAAGATCGAATTGTGGTTTCGAATGATGGTGTTAATTTTCATATGAAACTGTTGTTGTCGTTACCTTTTGTTTTGTTAGCTCATTAAATTGTTTTGGTATATTATCCTTTATTTTTTAACTCGCTTTTATTATCTTAGTCTAAGGAAATCTCACTTAAATGCCTGAGATAAAGGAAACTGTTGGGTGTTGACAAAAAAAGGATGAAATCAATGATTAACCCCAACGCTGAGCCGCATTTTTTTGATCTACTATTAATTTTGTTATGTTTCCGAAGATATAGAAAATATATTTCTAATAGTATTCGGGGAATAGTGTAAAAAATGTGATAATGTGACTCAATAGCAAGATGCATATTAAAAAGACATCCAGTTAAAAATTGCAGTCACAGATCAGCGCACCCGCGTGACTTTGCCCGCTTCTACTATATGAATATTTATTAAATATATTTATGAAAATATTTTCAATTTTCAATGGCATTAGTAAGAAAATATAAGCCTTGATAATCAAAATAAGCTGAAAATAGAATAATAAGTAGAGAAAATTCTTATTATTAAAAAAACACCTAAGTAATTGAAATTAAGAAATAGTATAAGGTATAGCGCGCATTAGTGATTTTTGTCACCGTGACTGTTGCGTCACTGTCACCGTGTATATCACCCTAAATGAAGGTGCGCGCATTTGGATACGAGACAATTGGGTGACTTTTTGTCCTCGGGGGATGGCAACACGCCCGTGACGCAACTGTCACCGCGTCCATAGGTTTGTATGTCCGTGCGCGCATTAGAAACTAAATGTCACTTCGTGCCCCCTCCCCCTTGCGGTTTCCATACTAGTCGTCTTCCGCATAAACAAGAAACAGCAGCGTGCAGCTCCGAATTATAATTTCAAGAATGGCGTCAATTTCATCTCCAAGACAAAACCTGTGTTTTCATGAAGATGAAATGGACAACGACATACTGATTGACTAAATTGAGTTGAGGCCGTAGCTCTATGACAAATCCCTAAACGATTTTTTTTTCTACGTTTGCTTTTTTTTCTATTTCTTAATATAAGTGCACAGACAACCATCTCTTGGTGATTCATTTTATCAAATGTAAAAAATTTCGTCACTGTCACCGCAAGTGCGCGCAGTCGCGAAAAGCATGGTGACATGACAGTGACAAAGAATTTATTGTCACCCTGACAAAAGTCACCAATGCGCGCTATCCCTAAGTAGATGTAAGTAAAATAAATAAATAAATCAGCTTCACGCTGTATCCCGCACACAGCAGAAATGGGACCACACGAAAAGCACTAGCTTTCGAATAAAAAAGAATTATCAAAATCTGTTCACCCAGTCAAAAGTTCTGATATAAAAAACATAAAAAATACAATCGAATTGATAAGCTCCTGTTCTTACAGAAGTCGAGTAAAAATTAACAGTAGATCGAAAATGTATGAAAACGCAGACGTCGTCTGCACGTTCGGGTCGGTCATACCATACGGCTCGTACGGCAGAACAAATTGGATGTCAAATTGAAATATATTATAATATATAAGTATACATATATCGAGAATATTACAAATATGAAAAATAGTAACCTATGTCAATCGCAAGACCCTCAAGTATTTTTATATGAAATTTTATCACAATCAGAGCGGTTTGGCCCTGATTGCGTCCCAGACAGACAAACAGACAGATTCACTGTCGAATTTATAATATACTTAGGTATGGATTTAATATTGTTACATCTAGTGTAAGAGTAAAAAAAAAACATATACCTACTTTAAAATTAAACTAGCTTCCAAAGTTATAATTGAAATATCAATCATTCGTTATAATACATAAATAATATGAGTATTAATGTATGTATATTAAATACACAGGTCACTGGCCACCGCGACCAATTTTCGTTTAATTTCTCCCGCTCATTGTTTGACATTTAATGCGAAATTGAAATTCTTATAAATAATTTATTATGCAAACTGGCCGTCATGATCTGTAATTAAACGTAATTTGCTTTTAATTAACATTGTTAATTACTATTTTTGTGGTTATATAAAATAAACTTGGATTCTTTTGTTTATTTTCTAGCCTTCCTTTTTATGCGTTTGGTTGAGAGTCTAGTGTCAAGTTATTCTGTTCTTCAATTATCATCATGTTTAAATATTTTTGGCACATTGGGCATTGGGTCGCGGAACCTAACGCCGCAATTTGACTTACAACACTAGAATACAAAATACATTTTGAATATAAACACCGATATTTAAATAGTATACAAAATAGTTTTTATAATTAGGCTACTTAACTCTAGTTTTAGATGACAAATTTCGTAATTCGGACGAATGGCTCGGCCGTTTGCTACTTTTTTTTTGTATAATTGATGATTGATGATTACATATATAAATCTGAAACTGAATAATATATAAAATTATAAATAAAATATATTCATCATATTTAAAAAAAAATACCAATTGTTAACAACCCAAGGGTTCCTATGCCTCACTGGCTTCGTTCTTTAATTATATATTACCATATTTTTATACCAAAGATTTTATTGAATGTTATAAATTTTCTTATAATAATTATATTTAATCTATATTTTTTGCTTTCTAAACGTCAATCTTGTGTGAAATTTGTAGAAAAAATTCAGACTAAATGGAAAAATGCTGTCGTCACCGTTTTGTAAGAATTAATGAACTCAGTAATGGTTTTTGTGGATAATTAACTTTGACCTTTGAGAAACAAATTACAATGAATGGACTAAAACAGAAGATATGGGGTCGCGAATGCTTTACGTTGTGTTTTACTTTATTTTCTTAGTAAGTACTGCGCTCTCTTTTGGATATAAATATATATATATATATATATATATATATATATATATATATATATATATATATATATATATATATATACAATATACGAAATTAATATCGGTTGAACTCTATTAAAAATTAATATCTCCAAATATCACAGATAGTTTTGCTAATATAAATTGATCTGACAATATTGTGATGGAAACAGAAACCATTTCGTAGCTTACCTTAAGAACTGGCATTTGAAAATTTGTGATTTATATTTACATTTATGTATTCGTAGTAATTGTAGTTGTTGTAGTATTTAGAAATAATACATTTGATAAAATATAACTACAAGCCAACAAATTGTATTGCACTAGATTTTGTATTTTGCACTATAGTTACAATTAGCGACGTACCAGCTACTAACTAACTCTACATTTACTGTCAAATGTCAGCTCTGTACTCTAGACTTGAAATCTGGTCTTCATACAAGTTAATGTTATCAAAATTTATTTGTGTTTATATTTTAAAGCGTTTACCTAAATTAGGTTTATAAATGTTCATATTCCGTATATAAATTTAAACGTTGCAGGATTTTTCATGGGTGAAAATATGCATGTTATTATTTAAATTTGAGAATAATTGTAAATTTTGTTCAAAGAATATTAGTCCCGATACTATATTTTACTTTTTAACTAGTAAACAATAAAATCTAAAGTAAACAATTGGTTACTTTAGATTTGATTGGTTTGTCCATAATATATATTTGTTTGAGACAAAAAATATTTTTATTTTCATAAATATTAATAATTATTTTAAGAAATGAGCTTTATATTTTTTGTTGTTTTACGCTATATACTGCATATAACAGAGTAGGTAGAGGAGAGATCCTAGTGTTAAGACATTCCGTTGCCACTTGCCGCCCAACTATCGAAATTGGGTGTTGAGCGCCGGATTGCACGTTGACACATCTCTCAAAACAATTTTCTCTTAAAAGCAAACCATTCAAAAGAACTCAACGCCGCGTTCTTACTAGAGTAAAGAAACGAAAAAAATCACTCCCCCGAGTAGTTATCGACCCCACAACTGTTGCGTTTATAATCAGACACTTTGCCACTATGTCACGACAATCTCTAATTTCTCCTCCTCATATTTTTCTTCAAATAAAGAATCATTATAATTTATTATTTCAGTGGCCCACAACTTCAACGGATTTAGATGAAATAGACTTAGATAATATATCAGATGACAGGTGGACGTTGAGCGCTCAAAGACCTAGCGATGAGGACCTCTGTTTGCGAACTCGACCGACTAATAGCGATATTATTAAACGATTTCGCGCTATATTACCATAGTAAGTTATTTATTTTCATGATAACTATATAAAATATTGAATATATGATTATAACCTATTACATAATATTTAATTTTCGATTTAAGGCCAGTCATGGCGCAGGAGTACAAGTGTGTGACTGGTTGTGAGTTCGCTCCCCAATCGAGAAAATTAAATATTTAATAATTTAATTTTTCCCTCTGGTGTCGAGGCAAACCGCGATGCCGAGTTCTGCTACTCATGAACAAACAATGCCTCCAGAATCGGGCGAAAAGTGGGGTGCGGAGTGTCTTAACACTATACTCCCTATGTCTATACTGCTACATGAGGGATATAGTGTGAAGTTGAAAAAAAAATATATATAATTAACATATATTTAATCCTCAAGTAAAAATAGTTTTCTTTTGTAATATATTTTTGCATGGATATCTAAAGTGGTTTCTTTATTAATTTTTTTTTTTTTTTATTTTCTTAACTATAAGTACGTAAATGAGTTTAATATGCATAAGTTAGGTGTGGATTGAGTACCTTATTTTATTAAACTGTATTGTATAATTTTAAACAAAAACTATTCCAATTTTACTTTACTCTATTTATCGCTAGCAACACGTTTTTTTATTGAAACTTTTTTATATATTTAAATATATATTAATATAAAATTTATATTTTCATCGGTTGGCCATCAGAAAAAATTACAATATAGATACCAAAAGTTAATTAGTCACTACAATCTTAGTAGCTGTCTAAAAATATTTTTTTATTTTTTTTATTTTTTTAGCTTCACTCTGTATCTTGTATAAAACAGGGTAGGCAGACAGAAACCTGGGAACCTAATGTTAAGACACTCCTGTCCCATTAATGCACTTCTTTTTCCACGTTTCGCTGAATTTTGGAGACATTGCCTCCTAAGTGGTGGAGTTCAAAATTAAAATTACAATCGAAAAATTGAACCCAAGTCAATCGACGTACAAATTTGAACATTTGCTTCGAGCGTCGACGCGACGATCGTCTCCAGTAAGTAATTTAAATCGTGAAAGCTTCTATACGGAGACAAAAGTTTACTTTTGCAATTTTCAACCGTTTTGGAATAGCGACTTAACTGCATAAGTTCTGAAACTAACTTCTGAGCAATTTTAAGTTATATCGGCAGTATATTATAAAGGAGGTTTAATACTGTAGACTTTAAACTGCTTTTTAGTCTTAGTTAATTATTAACGAGCGTTTTTAACATACGAAATTTAAATGGAAAAATAATGTAAAATACATATGTAATATCAAAATTCTACATTATTTTATAGGTTATATCTATATTTCAGTTATATTTTGTATTATATAATATAAATATTGAATTTTTTGAATGCAATATTTTTTAATGATTCTTCATTAAAGAGTTGTTGCTATTTTTTGTGTTTCTATAAAATTGTTTTGCTTAATTCTCAAACCACTTTGCTTCATTTTATACTCGTTCAAAAATCACTACATACAATCAATGAAAAACATTTAAAATCAAATTTTATTTTTACTTTTTTGTTAATTTCCGATTCGATTTTATTAAAATCATTAAACTACAAATAATTTGTGTTAAATATCTAAAGTTTTTACATTATCTATTCAGATATATAGATAATGTAAAAACTTTTTGAATTAAAACTTCTATTTTATAACAGCAAATATGTATGAACACGAATAGTTTTAGTTAGAAGCGGATCGTTAGTTTAAACATTCAATATGCATTTTAGAATATCAAACATGAGAATAATAATTCACAACAAATTTCAACGAGTAAAATGTTTGTTCAATTTAACATAACATTCTACTGTTTAACGCATTTTATAACATGTAAAATTGTATACAAAATATTTTGTTGTTTTAAAAAACAACAAAATAAAAGAGGCTATAAACTATAGAATGATTAATCGTGATTTTTTTATATAATTTGAATTTTCGACATTTCGTCAGATACAATGAAATAATCCATGTTTTAACAGAGTTCTTTTATCTTTAGCTTGTACTTCAACAACACTACTTTATATAAGGTAGTGTCTTATATAGTTTTATATAGAAGACAGACACAATGGCGTAATACATTGTAATAGATTATTATTGTATATAGTAATAGATCACATATTTCAACTTACTGTGTAAATTTGAACTTAAAACCATCGTTAGATTATCTACTTCGTCTATAGTACTAAAATCAATTCTTATAAAAATTATACCATTAGAGGCCGTCGGCGCAGAGGCACAAGCGTGTGCCTTTAACGCGACGGTTGTGGGTTCGATCCCCACTCGGGGGAATGAATTATTATTTATTAATGTTTTCAATTCTTCGCTCCGGTACCAAGGCAAAAGCCCGGTGTTGAGTTCCGCCACTTAACATGCAATGCCTCGAAAAATTCGGCGGAAAGTGGACAACGGTGTGTATTAACATTTGGTTCCCTCTGCCTACCCTGCTGTATGCGGGATACAGCGTGAAACTGATTTATTATTATTTTTTTTAATAAAAATAACAATTCCTTTGTATACTAAAACAATGCAATTACTTCTTACTATACAATAGGTATCGGTTGTTAGATTTATTGTTAGATTTAGCCCCAGCAAAAGATCCAGACCGTCCAAACTCTAAAAGTTTGTTTATGTTTCATTACCGTTAAAACGTTCTACTTTAAATAAAAACGGGTCGAGTGTTAATGCTTCCGTATGAAACTGGCCTTTGTTTCCACCGGAGACAATACTACTGGGACGCCACTCGAAACCGCTGCCTAAACACTGACGTTTTGACGTGACCCGAATATTCCAAGACACATGCATTTTTAATATGAAATAACATACGGAGTTTGTATGTATGTATGCATGTATGTATGTATGTATGTGGTTATTTATAGATTGTTCCGGTTGAAAATGTATGGCGCGTAGTTTTTATTGGGTGAAGGTATTGTTTTGCGTTGTGCTTAGTCGTTTTTTGTTTTTTTATTTAGTTTTTTTTATGTAGGTTCAATCTTTTTTCGTGTAGATGTATCGCGATAGAAGGGTAGGCGTTAAAAATAGTTAAGATTTTTCGTTCTCCACTTTTCGTTCAATTTCATTTACTTATCCAGATCAGAAAATGAAAATGTCTATGGAACTTACAAGCTTCTAGTGTTGTCGTTCGTCTCGTCTCTTACACTGTTTGAGAATATACTGAACATAAGTAAATGTCAATTGAGTTAAAAGTTTAAGTTATTTAAACGTCCGTGTTCTTAATTTCTCATTTTACTCAAGAGGTTAAAAATTATATCACTGCTACTTTTATTCTTCACCTTTTCTGCTAAAAGAAATTGCTAATTAGCTATACATATTGCTTTCTTTCGATAGAAATCACTATGCATGGTAATTTATACAGAAGGCACGTCTGCCTTATAAGCATCACAAAACTCAATCTAAAGGTAGCTAGCTCAATTCAGTTCTTCAGTTATCGCATTTTAGCGTGCCAGTTCTGCATAATTCGCATACGAACGAGATTGATCGGTAAAATTGGTGCTATAATTTCATAAAGTTATCAGTTTACTTTACTAAATTTTAGAATACATGTAAAAACCAATTTGTATATTTTATCTTCGTACGACATTTATAAATATGTAAGTTTACAATTTTATAAAATTTAATATAGACGCTATCGGCTATAGATATAAAATACTCACACATTCTATGAATGGCCATATCTGTCCAGAATAGTCCCCTATCAGATGAAATCGTCTGGAACGTCTTTATGTCATATCGCAGAAATTTAAGGCCTTCTTGAGATTTATGTACAAATAAAAATCTTATGATTTTATATTAATATACAATTGAACCATGTACATATATATTTCAGAATCGATTTTTTTAAGGTTTTACGTTTATACAACATTATAAATGTTAGGATTGAAATAAAATAATGTAAAAAAGTAGTATGGATTCGTTGGTTCTGGCGCAAGCGCCAGAACCAACGAATCCCAGTGTGCCAGACCCCGCGAGTCGATGCGTCGGAACTAAAAAAAAAAAAAAAAAGGTTTAGCCCCCCATTTGAATCGATTGCGCTGGGTCCCAGAGCTCTATCTCTAACCATTCCAAAGATAGCTTTTCGATTAATTAAATCCCACTAGTCGCTTATTAGTCACCCTCATTAAGCTCACGCACAGCCTAATCACTCACTTCCCCGAATTGCTAACGAAGAACCTACGTCACAGTGCAGTGTTGCTGTCTCTTTCTTGCATTACTCATCACCTAACGACGTCACAGTGCCTGTCTCTTTGTCGCTATGTTAAAAAATAAATACTTGCAATTTCTCTCGTTTTAATGTAAAACAATATTTTGTTTATTAAAAACTTCCCATTTAATATATATTTTTATGAAATCTAAATAGTTCTATTGTATTTTTTATTATACAATGTTTGAAATAATGGCGCGCCGGTGAAACAATATTTTGTTTATTACATAGGTCTCGATTTGATATATATTTTTTTTATTTATTTTTTAGTTGTTATTGTGAAATTTTAAACCTGTTCAAACTTCTAACAGATTTTGTCATTATTACTAATGGCATTGTTTCTTTATTACTCATAAGTCATAAGCATTAGTTTGAATATTATTTATTTATTTATTTATTTATATAAGGTCCACCAACAGAATATACACATTACATGAAAAAATACACAAGTTAAATTAAAAAAGAAGTACATTGCAAAGTGTTATTCCCCTTATAGGTAGACACAACATGCACCAACAATATACTTGTTATTTACATTTTAGATATTAACTTTAATAATATTACTAAATAAATTTAGGCATTATATAACTATTAAAGAAGACAGACTAATGGGATCAAATTAAATAACAGATTTAACAAAAAAAAAAAAAATCAACAACAGCTAACCGAACGTGATAATAGATAAAATAATAAAACAAGTTAAGAGAGTGAGTCAATAGCCTTGCAAGTATTTCCTAATTTTTTGTTTAAACTTTCCAAGAGCGTCGTACGCCACATCTAAATCATCTACGTTAGTGGCTATTTTATTATATTGACACAAGAGAGTCGGTACGGGAGAATTCATTCCTAGCTTAGTTTTATAAAATTTTAAGTTGA